>PVLA01006749.1:22158-117711 GCA_004027455.1 Hydrochoerus hydrochaeris
CCCCCCCCCCCCCGCCAAAAAGCCAAGAGTTCCTCTGAAGGCCAAGGGGCTGGGGAAGCCCTGTCCAGCTCCCAGGTGGGGGACGTCTATGGTGGTGGCAGGGGACAGCATATCTCTGCTCCTTTTCCAGGGTGACCCAGGCCCGGCTGGCCTCCCTGGGAAGGATGGTCCCCCAGGCTTACGTGGCTTTCCTGGGGACCGAGGGCTCCCCGGTCCAGTGGTAAGTAAGGAGCCGGGCACAGGGACCGCAGGGGTCAGTGCCTGGCCCGGGGTTCTGCCCGCGGTGCCCTCCACATCTTGCTGCTTTGCAGGGAGCCCTTGGACTGAAAGGCAACGAAGGTCCCCCTGGCCCTCCGGGCCCTGCGGTGAGTGCAGACCTCGCTCTTCATCCTCTTCTGAAACCTGCCCTGCGATAACTGGGAGCCAGAAGGGTGTGCGGGGAGGCGGGGCAGGTAGGGCTGCGGGCCGCGTCCCCCAGCCAGCAGCAGGGATGTGGAGGGCTCTGGGGCACACATGTGTGGGGAAGCAGAGTAGCGGGCAGCGAGGTGGCGCCATCTCACATGTCAGGAGCCCTCCCTGGGGAGCAAAGACGAGGCTCCCCCAGACCGGGGAGATGGCACAGGCCTTGGGGGTTCTGGGGATGCGTCCTCCGTCTTCCCCAGGAAACCTCTTCCCCAGGAAAGTCTGCACAGCAGAGAAGCATAGTGAGCTGTGAGTGCTCGCAGGCAGGCAGACCCCAAGGGGAAGGTGGGTGCCGGGCCCTGGGGAGACCAGTAGAGACAGGCGTGTGAGGAGGCCCTGTGCCCCAGTACTGGGGTGAGATGGGGATGCGAGAGGATCACTCACGAGGGGCTGATGACAGGAGTCTGAGTGCTAGACTGCATGGCCCTAGGGAGCCACCAAGGGCTCTGGCGAGAGGGGCTGTTGTGTGTTGCGATAACTGATGCTTGTGGGAGCTCTCAACCCTGCAGCTGGAGAGCCCTGGAACCTGAATACCTTTCTTTCCCATGCAGGGGTCTCCGGGAGAGAGAGGTCCTGCTGGTGCTGCTGGGCCCATTGGCATTCCAGGGCGACCCGGGCCACAGGGACCACCAGGGCCGGCTGGAGAGAAAGGCGCTCCGGTGAGTCTGGCACCAGGGTGGGGCGCCCTCTGGGGGAGGTCCTGGGGTCCCCTTGGTGTCCAGTGGGCATTTCCGGGGCTCTGGCTGACTGACCCCAGGCTAGGTGATGAAGACTAAGCGTCCTAGCGTGGGCCTAGCCTGCCACACCCGCACAGTGGGTCCCGGCTCACCTGTACCCACCCGACCAGGAGTGTGGACGGGCCCCCAGTGTGACCGCCCTCCCTGCAGCCTCTCACACGGTCCTTCGGGGCCGAGGTGATGCTTGCAGGGCGGCCTTGGCCTGTTGATGTGGGTACAGGTGCAACGAAGGAGGGAGACAGGTCAGGGCCCCTGAGCCCTCACGGCAGGTGTGGCCATGTGGTCCCCTGACCACCCAGGTCCCCTGTGAATCCCCGCATGTGCCCTTCCCTTCTGGATGTGTCCCTCTGAGTCACCCCCAAGCCCAGGCCTCTATCCAAAGTGGTGTCTGGCTCATCGCAGCTAACCCTGACCACACCCACCGACCTGGATGTTTCTGGCTTCCGCAGCACAGTTTCCCACCCTTCCCCAGTGCTGCCTTTGCAGAGCTGCAGAAACCACTTCCGCTCGGGTGCCTTCCCAGCTCAGGTGTCAGCAGGGCTGCCCTTGGGCTGGGCCAGGGGCACTGAGGCGGCTCTGAGTCGGGTGGGTGCTGGCTGTGTGCACCAGTGTGGCGTCACTTCCTGTGTGTTGAGGGCTCAATGGCTCACTGCTGAACAAACAACTGGTTTCAGGGGCCGGGGATTTAGCCCAGTGGTGTAAGCACCTGCCAGGTGATAGCAAAGTCCTGAGTTCGATTCCCAGTACCAAAAAAGAAAAGAAAAGAACTGGTTCCTTCCCCAAGGGGCAGGTCCCTTCTGGGGACGTCCCTGCTGCCGAGACTCCCTCCCCAGGCTCTGGGCGATTTCAGTGGCATGGACTATTTTCCAGTGAGGCGCCAGGCACACCTTCAGCTGGGTTCTGAGCCTAGGAAACGTCGGGCTCTCAGAACACCTAGAAACAGCCAGCCCGGTTGGAGCCTGTTTGGTTCCTCATTTCGAGCCAGTAAATATTTAAGCAGAAACCGTGAGAGCTGCGCTCTTTAGAGGAATTGCAGGAAGATGGAAAGGTCGGGGGTGGGGGGCAGGGCTTGCCCGGAACACCGGAGCCGACGGTCGTGTGGGCTGGAGCTTGCCTGGCAGCCCTGGCAGTTTCTGGCTTCCTTAGGGCCAATGTTTCCATCAATAGGAGCCGAATTTGAGGTGTGGGGAGTGAATTATGCAGGCAGGCGCGAGTTGGGCAGGGTGCTGGTGCCTGACCCAGCACTGGCCATGTCTAGAGCAGATGCTGAGTGTGTGTCCTGCCCCTGTGCGGCACTCTGCCTCCCTGTGTTAGGAAGGAGTGGCTGGCGGGGTGCATCACTCTCCGGGTGACGGCATGGCTGGCTGGGAAAACTAGCTGGAGGGAGGACCTGCAGGACCGTGTGAGATCACAGGGTGACCAGTCACGGAGACAGCAGACAGAAGGGGCTTGAGTGCATCTGGACACGTAGGACGCATAGGACGCATTCCTCTATGTCCAGGTGCCTGTGTAGTTAAGGGCACACATGGGTGTGCATGTCCAGGCATGCATCTGTGTGCTTGTTTGTGCACATGTGCGTGCACGTATATACGTGTGTTTGTCCAGGCAGGGTGTTTGCAGAGCGTAGGAATGGAGCTGGTGCGGCCAGAGCTCAGGTCAGCCCTGTCACCCTGCTGGGCCTCCTGGCCCCACTCACAGGCCGGAATACAGAGGCTGAATTGGCAGGCTGGCTCTGCTGCCTGCTGACCACGCCTCAGTTTCCTCCCGCATGAGAAGCAGCCCTCACTAATGCGTGTGGGTTAAACACAGTGGAGTGCCCGCTGCTCACAGTGCAGGGCTGGGCAGGGTCGGCCCTCAGTGCGCCTGGCTGACACCCAGTTCCCCGCCCGCGGCCGCTCTCTGAGTGGAGAGCTGCTGGGCTACATTCCCACGGAGCCTCAGCTGACCAGGGCTCTTCTGTGCTCTCTAGGGCGAGAAAGGCCCACAAGGCCCAGCCGGCCGAGATGGGCTTCAGGGTCCTGTGGGGCTTCCGGGTCCAGCTGGCCCTGTGGGGCCCCCCGGTGAAGACGGAGATAAGGTATGGAGACTTCGGGGCTGGCGGCAGGCGAGGGGGTGGGGAGCCTTAAACAGCAGGATGCACGCAGATGTGGGGCTTTGGGGGCCCAGGACTCTGCTACACTGCTGTCCTAGTACCCAGCGGCAGGGAAATAAACGGCAGCGAGCCGGGTCCCCGGCCTGCCTCGGGGAGCTCAGTGACCACCCTGCTCGAGTGCGTGCCTGGTGATTCCCAGGACGGTGCTGTGAGCCGCCAGAGAGAAGAGCCATGCGCTCGCCCCTTCCTCAGTCATTTCAGATTCTGCCTCTGCGGAGCTGGGTTTAATGAGATCATACTCACTATCTATTTTAAACGTCCACCCTTGAATCACCGAGGCTCTGTCTCATTAGTGCACTTTATAAGCCGATGCTATTACCGCCAAGCTTGTGTCCGTTTAATGAAGACAACGAGACTTAGCTCTCTGGCTTAACTTTTCCCGACGACAACTCTCTGGTGTCCTTTCTCACTGGGTCACCGCTCCAGGTCGGGGGACAGCCCTTCCCAACAGATAACCGGAGGAGGTTTTAACACTGTGCCGCAATGTGAGTCCCCTGACGGAGCGCAGTGGGCATTTTCAGCCCGGTGTCCCCGCCCTGTCCTGCCTGCGAGCATCCCGTACAGCCTCAGATCCACTCCTTGGGGCTTCATCGTCCTGGGATCTGAAAGGGAATTGAATGAGTGGATGGAAACGTTTCTTCTTAGGGAAGTCACAGTCCCCTTAAAAGCAGGCTGTTAGTCTGTGTCCCAGAAAACGTAGTTGCGGAGAATGCCAAGCGCTCACAGTAGCCGAGTAGTTCACAGCGCCCTTCTCCTGTGCCCACAGGGAGAGATTGGGGAGCCGGGGCAGAAAGGAAGCAAGGGAGACAAAGGCGAGCAGGTAAGAGCTGCGCAGGGGCCGGCGCTGTGGTCAGTGTGAAAGCGAGTGGCCTCCCTGCCCTGTCTTTCTAATAAAGTCGTGTGTGTGTGTGTGTGTGTGTGTGTGTGTGTGTGTGTTCATGCACATGAGTCACACTGACCTCAGATGTGTCACCTGCTACCCGGAGTGTCACCACTTGGGAACTCCACCACATCTGTAACTCGGGAAGCAACCTGTGTCTGTTTGTTCCTGCAGGGTCCCCCCGGCCCCACGGGCCCTCAAGGCCCCATCGGACAGCCAGGCCCCTCTGTGAGTATCTCTGCCTGGTGACCCCAGCAAGATCCGGCCCCCCAGCTGCTGCTGTGTTCACCCCTGTTCAATTCTGTCCTCACAGGGTGCAGATGGGGAGCCTGGCCCCCGTGGGCAGCAGGGCCTCTTCGGGCAGAAAGGAGACGAAGGTTCAAGAGGTTTCCCTGGGCCACCGGGGCCAGTGGGGCTCCAGGTAACTGCAAGGGTGTTCTCAGGTCGGGAGGCTGCTGCAGAGGCACCCATATTTTGCTGGGCCAGCTGCACCTATCTCTTAAGAGTGGGGAAACAGGCAGAGCGGCAGGAATTGGAAGTGGCGGCCACGCTGGGGTCCAGACCCACTTGTGCCTCCTAGAAATGAGCAGTGTCAGGAAAGGAGGCAAATGGCCACCTCCAACACACCACCTGGACACGACCGCTGTCCATGCCGTGTGCTCACTGTGTTCTGGTTAAGCACATGCCTCCTCGCAGGTGTGCAGGTGATTGTGTTTGGTGCTTGCAAAATCCAAATCCTGCCACACACAGGACAGAGCCTTGGGTTCCGGCCTTTCCTTTCCTTCTGCTAGCAGGCACAAGGCACGGGCACATCGAATGTCATTAGCTAGTCCCTGGGCCCGTGTCTTTATTTATTTTGGAAGACACGCTCTTTAGTCCCTGCGTAGCATTTTGGCACATGGAAGAGACATAGCTAACCCAGAGGTCTCTGGCTGCCGGCTCCTTAGGTCTGTGTTTTCTGGGGCACTGCCATAAACCCCCTTGTTCATAAATCCTCACATGCCTCTCTGATCATTTCTTCCGCTAATTCTGAGCCTAGAGTCGTGGTGTGTTCCCACGCTGGGATAGAGTCCTGACTCGTGCACCCTCATTGGGGTCTCCGCAACACCTCGGGGGCGGAGGTGACTGTGTGTGTGGGTGCCTGACCGTACCCCTGTTTGCAGGGCCTGCCAGGACCTGCGGGTGAAAAGGGTGAGACAGGAGACGTGGGCCAGATGGTAAGTGTGGCCAGGCCAAAGACCGGGCCGTGGCTGCCAGCTTGTGCGCGGAGGGGGTTTGCCTTTCCCCTCGCCCACGGCCTCTCCTCCTAGGGCCCGCCCGGTCCTCCTGGACCCCGAGGACCTTCTGGAGCTCCCGGTGCTGACGGGCCTCAGGGTCCTCCGGGTGGAATCGGAAACCCTGGAGCCGTGGGTGAGAAGGTGAGGCCTCCAGCGGTGTGTGAGTGTGCAGAGAATGGGTGTGCGTGTGTGTGTGCTCTGGGCGTGGCCAGAGCGCCTCCGGAGGCGGGGAGGACACACCGGGCTGCTGGGTTCCCTGTGAGTGTGAGCTCTGACACTGACTTGGCTCTCGGGTGGGGACCTAGAGAGAAACCTGCAGGGTGGGGCCTCAGCCCCGCACCCCCATCCTGGTCACCTGTGGCCCTTCATTCACTGCCCCTACGCCCCTGTCCAGAGCCTGTGCTCCCCAAGGGTACCATGCAGTTTCCCTGCTAGTAATCCGTGCCCTTCACCAAGCTTGTCACAGTCCACCTGCACCTGTGTAGGACAGCGTCCCTTCACCAGTGTCCCTTGCCACCTGGGAACCCCCCACCTTGCCCCGGCCCCTTCCTTGTGGACAGTGACCGCCTGCCCACACCGGGTCCCCAGTGACTGAAGGCTGCAGATGGATTGTGGCAGTGCTGGCCGCTGGAGCAACTGTCCCTGTCCCTGTGGTGGCCTCCTGGTGACACCAGCCTTGTTTTCCCAGGGAGAGCCTGGCGAAGCTGGTGAGCCTGGTCTTCCAGGAGAAGGGGGCCCTCCGGTGAGTGTGTGGGCTCCGGGAGGCGGGCAGGGGCCCAGCAGGGCCCTGGTGTGGCCGACTGCAAGCTCAGCGTCCCCTGCTGTGAAGTAGACGCTGTAAGACCACTGTGCTGACCGAGGTCACAGAAGTGTGGTCAGAGGACAGTGTGTGACTGGGGCCTCTCATGGCCCAGCATATGTGAGAGTGACTCGTGCTGCCCAGTGCAGAGTGGAGCCTCACCACACAAGACCCCAGAAAGCCAGGGAATCCTTGCCTGGAAGGCTATGCAGGAAGTGAGAGTGGCGTCTCCCTGGCCCTCACTGTCCCTGCGAGCTCAGCCGGTGATGGGTGGGGGCTGTCCAAGGAGAGGGAGCCCCGAGAGAGTCCCCTAAGCGAATGTGCGGGAGCTCTGAGACCTGACCTTGCCTCCTCCCTTCCAGGGACCCAAAGGAGAAAGAGGAGAGAAGGGCGAGGCTGGCCCCTCAGGTGCTGCTGGACCCCCTGGACCCAAAGGTCCCCCCGGAGATGATGGCCCCAAGGGCAGCCCCGTGAGTAATGCCAAGGATCGTGGGGTCCCTGCACCCCAAGTCATTCCTGCTATAGCCCACTGGGCATATGCTGGTGCTTTCATAGGTTCTGAGGGGTTTCCACGGCAACCCTGGAACAAACTAGGGGAGGTGCAGGGAAGGAGGCAGGGAGCAGCCATGAGACCTCGTCCTCGGCTTGTGAGGGCGGGGCCAGGCCACCGTGCCCTCTCTGGCCTGCCTGAGCTCTGCAGCAGGGGCTTCTTAGAGCCCCCCCACCCTTTGGAAGGATGGGGCACAGGCCACGGCTGCAGCTGGGGCTTCTGCGATGAATGTGTGGGCAAGATGTGCAGGAAAGGGCTTCTGGTGGAAGGGGCCTGGCATGGGGACTGTTTTTGTCCTGGGGTCAGGCGGTGACAGGTGTTTCCCAAGGCAGTGCCAGGCTGGGCAGGATATAGTCACGCTGCTCATGGCCCAGACCTGTCCCTCTCTCTGCTTTTCAGGGCCCAGTGGGTTTTCCTGGCGATCCTGGCCCCCCTGGAGAGCCCGGACCCGCGGTAAGTGCTTGAGGGGGGTCACCTGTCCCCCATCCACTGCCCCTGCTCCTGTTGCTGGCCCTGTCTTTTCTCTCTTCCTGCTGATTTCTTTTGGATGGGTTCTCTTCCGGGTGCAGTGCTCTTCCTTCCATGTACCCCATGTCTGGGTCCAGTGCCTGCACCGGGGTACACGCAGGGTCCTATCTGGGAGGCAGGAAGAACTTGTTCTGTTTCCCCCAGGGTCAAGATGGTCCCCCTGGTGACAAAGGAGATGATGGTGAATCTGGACAGACGGTGAGTCCCTGTGTGGCACCCTCCCTGGGGAGCATCTGTGCGTCTTGGGGCGTTGCAGTTGGCTTGGTTCTGTGGCGGGGCCTCATGAGTGCTCTGAGGTCTGATGAAAGCTGTGGACAGAACGAAGACACTTGGCTTTGCCTGTGGCTCTGGAGGTTCACCTCCCAACTCCCAAAAGCTCTCCCATGTCGGGACTGGCCCGGTGGCTGCCTGGGGGGCCTCAGCCCCGCCTTGGGACCGTAAGCCTGGCACAGTGTGCTTCTTCTACTCGATGCAGACATCGCCCCATCCTGTGGGGCCCTGGGGCAGCGCTCTGCTTGAAAGCAACCCCTGACTCTTGGGGTCTCCCTGCCCCACACCCAGAGCTTGGAGGAAGTTACTGACCATCTTAGTCTTTCATAACGCCACAGGTGGTGTGAATTTCAGGCAGTAGAAGTTCTCATGGCCCATGTCCGTGGAGGCCAGAAAGCCCAAGATTGAGGGATTGTAATGTGAGCTGGGTCCTCCTGCGTCCCACTCACCCCTGGATAACGGCCTTTGTTAACCCCTGTGCATCCAGCTCTCCCTCATCCATCACCGCTGATCCCAGCCTGAGTGCTGGGGGGCATTCACACCAAAGCGGGGGTCCAGGCCTTGAGCCCTGTGCCACTACCTAGAATGCACCTGGATACCAAGTGAGAGCCTGGAACAACAGCTCTGGGCTCAGGGTCCCTGGTGGCTGTTCCCGGCTCCCCACTGCCCGGCCTGCATCCTTGGTGTGGCGCCAGTTCCCAGCTCAGTCACTGGCGACGCTAAGGAAGACTCCCTTTCGGGGTTCTGGGGGGATGGACCCAGTCATTGTGTGGAGGAGCAAGGGTCATGCAAAAGGCAAGTTCTCTCAAACGCAGATGCCCAGTGTGGGAGGTGACCCAGATATCCGGCTAGGCCACTGCCTGGGCACCAAGTGGCAGCTTCAGACCTTATGCAGGACTGGCAGAGTGGCCAGGCGAGCTGGAGACTAAGCTGAGCCTCTGTATCTTGTCAGCAAATCTCCATCCTGCAGACCCCACAGGTCACTAACTGTCCTTTTTCCACACTAGGGATCCCCGGGCCCCACTGGTGAGCCTGGTCCATCTGGGCCCCCAGGAAAACGGGTGAGTTGCCCCATGAGCACCCCATGCACAAAGCCCCTGCCCCTGGCTGGCTCTGGGTGCCTCCCACATCTGAGGGAGGAGATGCTGCGTTGGGCTGGGCACTTCCTGGCTTCCTACCTTGTCACCAGTCCCAGGCCTGTGAGTCCCACATAATCAGTAGAGCCATCACCAGAGAATAAGACCCACGGAGCAAAGAATCTCCTTCCCCGGCCAGACCTTCCTGAAGAGTCAGAGGCAGGGTTGGAGGCCTTGCATCCTGAATCCTCCGGTCACTTGCTGGAGTTTTCCCCAAAGGGAACACTTGGCCCCCAGCCAGAAGGGGCAGCACCCAGCGCTCAGGGTGGCCAGCACGTTTCCCACACTGACTCAGAGCTCGTCAGCGACCAGGGTCCTGGACTCTGGGTGCTCCAAGGCCTCCGTTTGCACTGGCAGGTTCCTGGGAGGCCACTTGCCCACTGCCCCTCCTGTACCCCGACTTTGTCCCCACCACTCCCTGGGTGCTCCATGCTCACTGCCTGGGTTCTCCTTTGTTCCAGGGTCCCCCAGGCCCTGTGGGCCCTGAAGGCAGACAGGGAGAGAAGGGGGCCAAGGTGAGCACTCCTCGGCGGCCCGTGGGCGTGCAGGGACCTCAGGAGGATGTGGGTCGGTGGGAGTGGGCGGAGC
Organism: Hydrochoerus hydrochaeris; assembly: GCA_004027455.1. Taxonomy (NCBI): domain Eukaryota; kingdom Metazoa; phylum Chordata; class Mammalia; order Rodentia; family Hydrochaeridae; genus Hydrochoerus; species Hydrochoerus hydrochaeris. Next base: position 31,538 of record PVLA01006749.1, read on the forward strand.
CCCCTGCGAGGGGGCTGTGGGTGGTGGTGTGGGAAACGGGTTCATCGTCACGGCCGGCAGGGCTGAAGATGCAGTGAGGGCTGAGGAGGCCGGGCAGACTGTGGCTGGTGGTCAGCAGGGGCCTGGGGGTGGTGGGTGTGATTGGCAGGATAAGATTAGCAGGTGGAGCATTGGTGGGGGCAACATGTGACAGAGGGCGGGTGCCGGGGCAGCCTGGGCATCTGGGGCATGTCAGCAGGGGTCCTGTCTGGGCCAGGTGCCCGGAGCCCCTGAACATGTGGTCCACCCTCTCTGCAGGGAGAAGCTGGCTTGGAAGGTCCCCCTGGGAAGACTGGCCCCATCGGCCCGCAGGGGGCCCCCGGGAAGCCTGGGCCTGACGGCCTGCGTGGGATCCCTGGCCCTGTGGTGAGGGGCCCAGGCAGGGCTGGGAGGGGGCAGTGGGCCAGTAGCAGGGCCATAGGTATGGGCTCACGCCAAGTGTCTCTGTGTTTCAGGGCGAGCAGGGTCTCCCTGGATCCCCAGGCCCAGATGGGCCACCCGGCCCCATGGTGAGTGATGTCCCTGGGGCTTTGTGAGGGGCAAGCGGCACCAGGAGCCCCTGGACTCTGGCTTTGATCCCTCTGCCTCCTCCCGCAGGGTCCCCCAGGACTCCCTGGCCTCAAAGGAGATTCTGGACCCAAAGGTGAAAAGGTGAGTGGGACCCTCGGCCTCTATGAGCTGTCGATCTGCGGCTGAAGTCCCCACAGCACCCAAGACTTCCCGATGGGTGTAAGGTCCCGGGCAGGGCCGTGGGGACCGGCAGCATCTGGACCCGGGGCCACGCCTCTCCCGGGCTGCACTGGAGCTCCATGGCGGCAAAGCTCTGCTTTCTATTAATTGGTACTGATTTTCGCCCTGATTTTACTGATTTTCTTACACACCTTAGATGAGCTAGAAGCTGAGGCCGGAGGGGCCACGAGGCCTTGCTGTCCTCCACGCTGGGACCTCAACAGCTCTACCCGGCCCAGCACCGCAGAGACTGGGGGTCCCTGGGGGCCTCCTGTGGGCTCCTGTGGAACCAGCACCCAGAGCGGGCCGGTGGGGTTTTCCTGGTGAAGACAGGACGGGCGATCACCACAGCAGCAGCGCACTGCAGCTGCCGCCCGGTGTCAGGGCCCTCACGCCTGCCTTTCCCAACAGGGTCACCCAGGCCTGATTGGACTCATCGGCCCACCCGGGGAGCAGGGCGAGAAGGGCGACCGAGGTCTCCCCGGCCCACAGGGCTCGTCTGGCCCGAAAGGAGAGCAGGTGGGTCAGCTGGCGCTGCCCAGTGAGCTTCTCTTCCTCCCCAGCACCCAGGAGGACAGCTGGGAACCGCTGGGGACTCGGCCTGGCCCAGGTGCCCTCAGAGGCCAGATCTGTCCCCACTTCCCCACCACAGGCCAGAGCCTGTGACCCAGCTCGATGCTCGGGAGTCTCAGGCAGAGCGCCAGCCCCCTGGTGCCCTGCACCCCCTGGCCTGAGGCCTCCAGGAGGGCTGGGCGGAGGGGAGCTGGGGCCGGGAAGGGGTGACACACGTGCGCCCCCATGCTCCCCTGCATGGGGCAAGGGTGCCCGCCCCACTGTGGTAGTAGAGCACCCTTGCTCCAGGGAGGACAGACTGGGATAGAGCAGGGGCCCCAGGAACCCATAACCCTGAGCCCACTCCTGGAACCAGGTGCCTCTGTGCCTCGTGGCACAAAAATTAGACACCAAGGGTCCCCACTGCGGAAAAGAAACTCCCCTGTGTGTACACCTGTCCTCGCCCGGGGCTGGCTCCAAACTGTCATCTGGGTTACGTTGCTGGTAGAAGATGTCCACTCTAAGGCCCAGACTGGAGGGTCATGGGATTTGTAAAGTGACCAATGCCCTGGTCCCCGTGCTGTTCCTGAGTGAGGCTGTTACCAGCTCTCATGCCCTGGGTCGTGGCTGTACCCCAGCAGGAAGTGTTGGGGAGTCCCAGGGTTGCCCAGTGGTCATAGCAAGCTGAGGCTGGGGCCAGGGTGCTGGTCAGAGGCCACCACAGCGAGGACGCACAGGGCACACTCAGAGGCTGGACGGGGCAGGGAGCTGGGCGTCAGGACACTTGCTCCCTCACCCTGGACTTGTCCCTGCGGGAGACCAATACCAGGAGCGAACACACAGGGTCAAGCCAGGATGGGAGGTCGGGGCGACCGTTATTTCCTAGCAGAACAGGACAGAGAGATTTGCGTTCAGTGCCCCTCCCCGAGGCACCCTCAGTGTGCATGGGGAGCACTGTGCCTCCTGGGGATAGATGTTCAGGCCACTCTAGAGACCTTAGGAGGGCCTGGGGGACACGGCTGGCCAGGCACAGGAAAGCTGCCTTTCCCTTCCTCCCGCCTTGGAGTGCTCACCTCAGCTCTCTGCTCCTTTACAGGGTATCACCGGTCCTTCCGGCCCGATCGGGCCCCCGGGGCCCCCTGGCTTGCCGGTGTGTATCTGGAAGGGGGTGGCGGGAGAGTCACAGCTGAGACTCAGGGTGGGCCTGGCTGGGTTTGGGCTCCGAGTCACAGGTGCGAGGAGGAGGGTTGGAGCCCTGGTTTGGGTGGGGGAGGCGCTTATGGGGACGCACGAGCAGGGTCACAACCTCCTGGCACCCCAGACTGGGCCTTTCTTGTACTCTGGGGACCCAGTGTCCCAAGGGTGAGGCTCTACTCAAGCCATCTCCATGTCCAGCCTCAGCCTTGCCTGGCCCCAGGTGGCCCCGGGCTGCTGTCCCTGCTGTGTGGGAGGGGCGAGCGGCCCAGGCGGGGGCTCCACCACTGACGTTCTGGCCTCTGCTCCCTGCAGGGTCCGCCAGGTCCTAAAGGTGCTAAAGGCTCCTCGGTAAGTGACGCTGGCTGGAGGGGCGGGTAGGATGGTGTTCACGCAGCCCGCCCAGAGTGTGGCAGTCCTGCCTGGCTTCCCCAGGCTTTCTCTCTCCTTTCTTTTTATTATGTGATGCATTGTTGATGTTTGTTGTTAACTTTATATATGTAAAGTTACATATATATCTTTGGGGGTTTTTGGTCTTTTTTGAGGCAAGATTTTACTATGTGGTTCAGGCTGGCCTTGAACTCACTTTGTAGCCCAGGCTGGCCTGGGACTCGAAGCGGTCCTCTTGCCTCAGCCTCCTGAGTGCTGGGATGGCAGGTGTGCTAACTTTATATATTTTTTGAAAAACAAAAACGATACTGTACTGCTTGCTGGTTTTAAAGATTATTTTTACTGTACAGATTTACGGGGGAAACATGGGATTCTGATTTGCGTCTATAGTGTATAGTGATCAAATCAGGTAGTCAGTATTTCATTTTTGATTAATGTGCAATAATCGTACGCATTTCTGGGGTATGGGGCGCTATTTCAGCACAAGGCTATGGGGTACCCTGACAAATCTGGGCCCCTCCTGTGGACCCCTCCTTGTGGTTACTGCTGCTGTGTGTCTGTCCATCCCTCACTGCTGGGCTTTGGGAGCACACAGTGGGTGGTCGTGGACTTGAGGACTCACCCCGCTGCCCCAGCTTCCCTCTTTCTTCCCTGCCCAGCCCCTGGTCACAGCGCCTCCCACACTCCCCCATGGGCTCTTTCTTAACCTGCCTGTGCACGGGGACAGCTCTGTGTGTCTTTTGGGGCAGACTTTTTTCAGGCTTCACAAAACCCCTCTGTCCACCAGGCTGCACGCGAGCGGCTGGTCCTGCTCTGTGTACTTGGCCTGTGTGTGCTGCCCCCTTCCCTTCACCCACACGCGCGTGCAGACGGGAGCTTGTGTGGGTCCCGTGTCCCAGCTGCCGGCACAGCGGGGCGTTGGCTAAGGAGGCCAGGCGCTTTCTCACACACCTGTTGCGCCTTTGCACTTCTTTTGAGAAGCATCCCCTACACTGCCCAGGTCATCTCAGGGATGTCTGGGCTGCGGCTCCCTGCCCTAGAGGATGCTGCCTGTCAGTCCCTGCAGCCTTCTGGGAGACCAGAGGCCCTGCTGCTCCCCTCTCCCACTGTTGCAGGGTTTGGCCCATTCTGGAGCCAAGGGGCACCTCCCATCCCCGTGGTAACCAAGTGCTGCCTCTCTCCACAGGGTCCCACCGGCCCGAAGGGTGAGGCAGGCCAGCCGGGGCCCCCCGGCCTACCTGTGAGTAGCTGTGGAAACTGAGGAAGGGGTGGGAGGATCAGGGGGGCATCCGAGTGTAGGGCTCACTCTCCAAAAATCCTCAGACCCGTGTGGCCTGACTGAGGGGCTGCCCCCGAGCAGAGTCCCCAGGCCCGATCACGCTAGCCTCACAGGCTGACCTGCCCTCAGAAGCATAGCTGGGAAGGAGCAGGAGAGAACATGTGTGCACGGGTGTCTGTCGCATGTGTGTGTACATGCAGATGTGTGAATGCATGTATTTGTATGTGTACACATGCATGTGTGCATATTTGTATGTTTGCTTGTCTGTGTTTCCATGTGCATCTGTGTGTGCATCCATGTGTGTGCATGCATATGTACTTATTTGCATGTTTGTGTATGTGCAAATGTGTGTTCACATGTGTATATATGTGTGTGTACCGCACACACATGCGCATGTATGTGTGTATACATGGGTGTATACATGGGTGTTGGGGGTGGGAGCAGTAGCTAAGGCCCCGAAGTGCAGGATGATGGTGAGCTGGGGTGCAGGGAGCGCCCTCTAGGACACCCCTGTGGTCTTGCAACCTCTGGACCCATCCTTGCTGCGCTTCAGGGAGCCTCCGGGAGGGAGCCCACCCCACCCTGTGTCCGAAGCATTTGTGCAGCTCCACTGGGTTCAGCCCAGCTGAGTGGCAGAGTCCAGAAGAGGGCTCTTGTCACACCCAAGGCCTGGCCTTTGGTCCTGCTAAGGCCAGAAGGACAGACAAGGTGTAAGGAAGGCCTCCAGCTATGGCCTGTCCAGCCCACCACTGCCCCTTCCACACCCAGGGCCCCCCCGGTGAGGTCATCCAGCCCCTGCCGATCCAGGCCTCGCGCACACGGCGAAACATCGACGCCAGCCAGCTGCTGGAGGACGCGGCGGGTGGGAGCTACCTGGACTACGCGGACGGCATGGAGGAGATCTTCGGCTCGCTCAACTCCCTAAAGCTGGAGATTGAACAGATGAAGCGGCCGCTGGGCACGCAGCAGAACCCCGCGCGAACCTGCAAGGACCTGCAGCTCTGCCACCCTGACTTCCCTGACGGTGAGGGCCAGGCTGCGTGGGGAGTGCGGTCCCTCTTCTCCGCTGCCTCACGGGCAGAGGACGCGCGGGCTGTCCCCGTGAGCCATGGAGGTGACATGGTCTGAGGAGGCCAGGGGGAGAGGCCGGCTCCGAGGCCAAGCACACCTGGGCTCACCTTAGCCATACCTTCCTGGCTCTTGCCACTGATCTGTGAGATGGGGACAGGAGGGCGGAGGCAAAGGGGCAGAATATAAGATGCCCTTGGCCTGGCACTTGGACGGCCCTGTGTGGGTCCCTGTCAGATTCCGTGTTGGATGCTTTGGACAGTGGACCCCTACATGGTGCGCCCAGACTGGCTGTCCCAGTCCTCTGGCCAGACTCCTGGGGAACCAAATCACATTCTCGGGTCTTGCTGGGACAGAGGCACAATCCTCCTGAGGCCTGGGGGACACCATGGTTCTGGTGGACCCCAGATACATGAGCTTCTGTCCCCACCCTACCCTGGTTCCCAGACTCCATCCCAGCTGCTCCAGGCTGTGTCTGCATTTATGGGTCTGTCCGCACCCCTCACCCCTGATGGGCCCTGTAGGAGAGCGGGTCCTGGGTAGGCCCTGCTGGTCTCCAGACAGCAGTGTCACCGCGGCTCTGAGACAGCCGGGAGTGGTGTCTGACCAGCCTCCTGCCTCTGCGATGCAGGTGAATACTGGGTGGACCCCAACCAGGGCTGCTCCCGGGACTCCTTCAAAGTCTTCTGTAACTTTACAGCCGGAGGGGCGACCTGCGTCTTCCCTGACAAGAAGTCCGAGGGGGTAAGTACCCTTGGGACCTCGGCCTCTGGACAGGCCGGGCCAGCGCCTGTGTCTTCCACGTCCACAGCTTTGATTAAGGCTGAAAGCCAGGCACTGACCGTTTTCAGCGTGAGGGGCCTGCTCTGATGAAGAGGAGATTTGCTAGGGAGCCGTAGGAACTGGGCAGGGGACGATGGGAGTGCCGCTCACTGTCGCCACCAGCCTCCCCGCCGAGGTCTCCCAGCCCCGGGGCGACCGCTTCGGCCTGGAGCACAGTTCTTCTCCTGGGCTGAACTGACCTGGAGCCTCCGGAAGGCGCTGTGAGCCGGGATTCTTTTTCTGGGGGGTGGAGGTGGAGATCAAACTCATGACCTCCAGCTTGCCAGGCAGGTGCTTGTGCCGCTGAGCTAATTATCCAGCCTGGGCCTGAATTCTCAGGGCAGCTTCTACCCAGGATTTGCTCGGGCTCCTGTTGACTTCAGGCTTATTGAGTAAAGAATTTGCGGGGAGGAGCTGCGCTGGGGATCTGCTCACGCGGCCGGGGGTGTGAGGGTGGGCGGGCCAGTGTACAGGTGGCTGTGAATGTGGCAAGTAGGTCCCAGGTCAGGGCACAAGGACAGGGTCTCCCTGTCACTACCTGAGAAGTTGACCAAGACCCCAGTTGCAGTGTGCAGATAGACCCACCCTCACCCCAAACAACCTGCACACATGGCTGGTGGCTGTCAGGGCCCCAGCAGTTTCCAGGGGTCACGCAGACTCCTGCCTCTGGCTGGCATCCGGCTGCAACATCCCAGTAGCCTGTTAACCAAGGGACAGTTTCCCACCAGGGAGAGAGAAAGCAGTGCTGTCTTCCCTGGGGGCTGAGTCCCCCAGGCCCCTGAATCTCACCGTAAACCCAGTAAGTGCTAGCACCCCCTTGGGTCAGGCGCCCGCTGGCAGCAGCAGGAGAGGGAAGATTTGTGGGCTCCTATATGCCCGGATCCGCCCCCTCCCCAGCCCGACAGTGTCTTGCCTTGAATGCTCTTGGGACTCACCCTTCTGTCCTCCCACCGTGCTGAAGGCCCAGGAACTCACCCGGCAAAGACATTTCCCTCCCTCTGGTCACTCTCTGTGCTCTGCAGGTGGCCTCCCACGAGAGGATTTTTGGGACAGACCCCTAGCTCAGGGCTTTCCGGGGGCCATCGCTGGCATTCGCAGTACTGAGCAGTGGGTCTAAAGTGCCCCCCAACACACACCCGGCTCCTAGCTGCTCCACAAGCGTGGACCAGCCGGACGCCTGCAGGCTGAGCCAGGCCCTCAGCCCAGGGTGGATGGAAACTGCTGTCTGGTGGCACTGGGCCTCGGGCCTCCTGGGAGCTTCACACAGGAGGTGAAGCCTGCATGTGCTGCTCTCTGGCCTAGGGGGGCGTCATCCTGATGTGAGCGCAGTGTGGCCTTGAAGGTGGCAGATCTGGAGACGGGAGGGTGGAGGCTCTGGCTGGCTCCCCTTCCTCCCAACTCCTGGCACTGCCCCACTCCAAGGGGTAGCCCGGCTCAGCAGATGAAGATTCAGACCTCTGTCTCCTCCCATGAGCCCCTTGGGCCTGGCTCCCAAGCAGAGGTCCCTGTAGGCCCTACCCAGGCCAGGTGGGGCCCAGCAGACCCCAAGGACTCTCGCCTCACCCCTGCAGTGCATGCACAGGGCCAGGCAGGGCCCCAGGGGGGAGAGCCTTGCTTGGAGACTGCCCTCTTTGTCCCCAGCATCTCCAAACTCATGCAGCTTGTTGCTATAGAGTGGAACAAGCCCTAGGAGGGACCCAGGGGACAGAGGCTGTCCCTGTGACAGAGGGTCAGCTGGGTCCTTAATTCCAGCAGGCTTTGTGGGAGGAGCCTTTGTTTCCTTGTCATGTCAGAGCAGCCTTGCACATGCCCATGCATGCACACACACGCACACGCATGCATTCACACGCACACAGAGCAGCTGGAGGCCATGGGGCATGCGCCATGAAGACCAGATGAGAACAGTCACACGGCCCGGCAGCAGCACCGGCTCTTAGCTTGTCACCTCTTTTGTGGAGCCCTTCACTCCTCGCCAGCCCTGTCCCCACCCCACGTGGCCCCTGCTCCGGGAGGACCGGAGCTGTCGCCCCGGGGTACCGTCTGGTCTTCGTCTCGGGAAGCAGAGGCGCCTTGGCAGGATGCAGGGACCCGGGAACGGGGCGTCTGGGCGGAGGCCGGGGAAGTAACCTTCTGCTTTTCTGTTTCTCTCCTTCCCACCACGCCTGCGCCATGGGTAGGCCAGGATCACTTCTTGGCCCAAAGAAAACCCGGGTTCCTGGTTCAGTGAATTCAAGCGTGGTAAACTGGTAAGGCGGCCCCTCCATCCCCTCGGCTGTCACTTTAAATGCGCCCGTCTCCTATCTTGCAGAGTAAAATGGCCCGCTGGCCCAAAGAGCGGCCCTCTACCTGGTATAGTCAGTACAAGCGCGGCTCCCTGGTAAGTGGCCGCCCCACGCTGCCTGCTATGGCTCGGCCTGGCTCTCGGCTCTGCATGGCCCACTCGTCACCGGCACCGGGCCACGCCTGCTCTTGCCCCTCCGGCCACACCGCTCCACAGCGTGCGTGACAGCAGGGCTCAGCCAGCGTGGGGACCTCCCCTGCGCCCTCCGCCCTGTGGCTGCACTTGGGCCGGCAGCGGGTGCATGTCCTCCACTGAGACTTAAGTGGCAACAGGCCAGGGTTCCATACTGCCCACGATGGCACAGCCTGCTGCTTGGGCACCAAGGTCCTGGACAGCACGGCCAGGAGACCATCAAGGTCAGCAGCCGGCAGGTGCAGGTGCCTGTCTTAAAGGAAAGGTGTCCTCCAGGCACCTACCACGTGTGGCCCCGGGTGTTGCTCAGGGGCCCGGGCTGAGGCTGCCAACTCGGCTGCTGGTCCTGTGTCACCCTGCACAGATGTGTAGACAGTACCCGGCCCCCAGCCAGCGCCGAGACAGGAGTCAGTCTGGGCCTCGTCCTGCTACCCCAGTGGCAGCGGCCGCCCATTGGCGTTTGGGCCTCTCCTGGGATAAACCAAGAGGCTCTGTGGTCTCCGCCTGGCAGAAGGACAGATTTCACTCTGGGGACAGTTCCAGGGTCTGAGCTGCTAAACTCAGACCCTTCCCCTGTACCTGACCCTGAGGATCCTCAGTCACTGGGGGCCACACTGAGTGCCATCAAGCCGTGGTCAATTCCTTCCAGCCCTCGCGTCTGGAGGATGCAGAGGCCAGGTCTCCCCAAGGATTCAGAGCTGTGGCTCCCAGCTGCTTTTGCCCTTCTCTGCCTCTGAAGTCCTCATCCCTTAGCCTCGGGGCTGGCCCTCCTCGGCTGACCCCCACACAGCCCAGCTCCTGCTGTGCACAGCCACCGCCCCAGAGCCCCTCCGCTGTCCCTTGCTGTGGACGCAGGCGTCGGTCCCCTCCTCCTCTCCTCCTTCCCTACCCTTGGCTCCACCTTGTCTGTGCTGCCCTCAGAGCAGAATCACTGGCACACAGAAGGACCGTGAAGGGCCAGCTCTCGGGAGGACGTGGGGAGGAGACATGGAGCCTCAGAGGTCAGGCAGGAAGGGGCCACTGGATGAAGCCACTATCAGGTCCTGGCTTCTCACCCAGCTGTGCTGGGTGGACCTGCCTCTCCCATTGTGCTGGCCTGGGCTGCCTGGACAGCCTCCCTGACCGCAGCCTGGCTTCCTCACTCTGGGCCAATGAGAGGGCACTGGCATGTCCAGTTGCCAGCCACATGACCACCCTTGTCCACCCTGTGTCCCGTGTCCCAGGCAGGTGAGGGATGCAGAGGTGCAGGGTGGCCCTGCCTCGGTGCAGGGTGCTCATGTCTGGCTCTTGGAGCATCATAGTGGGGGACAGATGGACAGAGGCCTCTAGCCAGGAGGCCTTGGCTTTGGTCTGATCTGGCTTCCAGGGCTGGGCCACCACAGTGGTGGGGCAGAGGGCTTCCCAGGGGCCTTTCAGCCCAAGGGACGAGCAGGCTTCAGGTCCTTCCGTGTCCAGCCCCCTCCCCGCCTGTGTCATCTCTTGAGTCAGTCGCCCTCCCCGCCAGGAGCACCGATGGCCCGGATGTTGGTTGGTACTTGGTTTTCTCCACAGGTCTGACTCTAAGGTCCACCGTCGCTGCCAGCGAGGGCCTGGGGTTTGTTTGTACACTGGGGTCCTAGGGTACCCTGCTGCACTGGTGTCGGGAGAGGCGCCGAGGCCTGCTCCCCTCCTTCTGTCCATCCCTCTGCGCTTTCTAATTTTGCTGATTGAGGTGGTGGCTAAGGGCAGCCCCTGCCTTTCCACACATGCCCGCACTCCAGCACTGGCCCTAGGGCCCCTCAGTGTCTCACACTCCTTTCGGGGCCACAGCAGTGTTGCCGCCCAGAGTGACACCTCTGGTGTTGGACGCTGGGCTTTCTGTCTCGTTGCCCACACAGACAGAGCCCCAGGTGGGATGGGCTCTGCTGGCCACCAGCCCTTCCTGGACAGGACAGGACCAGTCACAAATCTATGGGGTATGGTGCTCTAGAAAGCATCATAGTTGCAAAAGCTGAGACCTACCTCCCGGGATACCCTGTGCCAGCCTAGGCCTGGCAGAGCAGGGCTGTGGGGATATCTGATGATCCCAGCCAGCTGTCCACATGGTCCCAGCCCTGTCTTCCTGCCGGTTACCCCAGGTGGCCCAAGTCACTCCCCAAAGTTGGCCAGGACTCAAAGAGCTTCCCATGCCTACATGGTACCTTCCTTGGCTGGCACTGGGCACATGTGCCCACCCTGTCCTCTCAGCTCTCAAGGGTCAGCAGGGGCAGCAGACACCCCGGAGTGACTACTAGTGCTGGTGTAGAAGGATGTGGTGAGGCTTGGTGCACCCGCAGAGGAGGGGCACACACCAGTCTCTGGGCTGGGGGCAGGGGAGTGGTGTCTTCCCCAAGAGCAGGCCTGGCACAGAGGGTGGCAGTGTTGCGAGCGCCGCTGCAGAGTTGGCATCGTCTGTGCCTTGGAAAGGGACCCTTGGGGGCTCAGGGGCCAGGGGAGCAGGCAGGGCTGGTGGACAAGGAGGACTGTGGGCACCCAAGGCCCCAGAGTGCGTCCTCCTGCTCCTCCCTTTTGGGTTCCTGCTGGGGGAAGCTGTGTGTCACTCCCAGCCACGCTCTGGCACCCAGACCCAGGGTCGAAAGGCAGATGTCTCAGTGTGATGCAAATTTCCAAGGGTGGTTGCTTGTGCATCTAACATGTTCCAAACATTTGGACCTGGTGTGTGGAGCGAGTGGCCTCATCTGAGGCTGGCAGATGCCTGGGTGGTAGAAGTGGAGGAGGTTGGCAGGCAGTGGAAGAGCGGCTGTGGGGACACGGGTGGCACAGGTCCAGGGGACGCCATGCTGCTTCACTGTGAAGCTGTGACCTACGCGTCCAGCAGGCTTTTATGGAGCCAGCTGGCCATGGCTTGGGCCCCTGTGCTCTCCAGGCTCAGTGGGCAGCGGTGGCTCGCAGTCCCCTGTCCTCATGATCGTGTGAGCCCCAGAGCTGCGTGCCGCCTTAGGCTGGGTGGGGCCATGTCCCCCCCGCTGAGCCCGCACTGTCCTGCCCACAGCTGTCCTACGTGGATGCGGAGGGCAACCCTGTGGGCGTGGTGCAGATGACCTTCCTGAGGCTGCTGAGCGCCTCCGCCCACCAGAACGTCACCTACCACTGCTACCAGTCAGTGGCCTGGCAGGATGCTGCCACGGGCAGCTACGACAAGGCCATGCGCTTCCTGGGCTCCAACGACGAGGAGATGGCCTACGACAACAGCCCCTACATCCGCGCCCTGGTGGACGGCTGCGCGGTGAGTGCGCCTGACGCTGCCCACGGGGCTCTGCGCCTTGCTCGGGCTGCTTGGGGAACCTCCCCTGCACTGGTCCTTCCTGCAGGCGCTCACGTCCTCCCACCAGGGTGAGCTTAGATGCACCCCACTCTGGTCACAGGTCTGGGCGTGTCCTGTGGTGGTCCTCGGACGTGTGCCCCTGGTGTAAGCTCTTAGCAGCTGAGTTGGGGTCATCAGGAAGCAGACCTGAGCACCCCGACATGGGACCCCATTCATTTCCTTTCTCCTTGAGAGAATCCACCCCAGACCTATGCCCTCCCCGAGGCTGGGGCTCACAGCCCCACCTGCTACCCCTTGCCTCTTGCCTGACATCTGGGGCTACAGGCCTGTCCCTTGGGCGGCCCCTCATGGCTCCTGCTGGCTCCTGGTGTCCATGCGGCCACAGATGACTGGTGGTCAGGCTGTCACAGTGTGAACTGGGCCAGACACCTCCTGAGTCACACTGTGCCCTCCCCATTGAGGTCCTTTGAGCATTGGCAAGCAGAGGCCAGGCACGGGGTGGGGACGTCCAGACTGGGTGCTGGATGGGACCGGGAGAGGCCACTCCCTCCCATCTGTACCTCTGGGGAGACTTAGAGGAGGTGGAGAGAGAACAGGTCAGGACAGCAGCCTTGCTGGCTGGGGATCAGGTGGGCAGTGGGCAGGGGATCAGGTGGAAGGGACAGGCAGAGAGCATAATAGAGGTGGGTCAGGGTGCCCACGGGGCAGCAGCGGCAATGCAGCCTGGACCTGCAGCACCACCTGCCCCAAGCCCTAGGTGCCCTGCCTCACTCGGAAAGGTCTCGACCTTCCTGTTTCACCTGGGGTGCCCTTGGGGGCTCCAGTGACAGGAGGCCTGCTTGATTCATGTCACACAAGAGCAGCTCAAGAAATTGGAGTTGCCAGGCTGGGGTCCTTCAGCCGGGCAGCCTGATGGACAGCGCTGCTGCATGGCTGGCCTCACAGGGCACAAATCACCAGGCAAGAGGGCCGAGGCGGCTGCATATAAATCCTGCTGTTTGCACAGCTCGTGCGCCCCTGGGGGCCCATTGCGGGCTGGTGATGGTTATTTATGCTTCTGGAATAACGGGGTAATGCAGCCGTGGACCGGGGCCCACTTCTCGTTCGCCCCTCTCTGAGCGCTCTGGTAATTGGAGCAGAGGGGCCCTATAAATCCGGCTGTGCCACCTGCAGGCTAGCACAGGCTGCCCAGACGGGCTGCCCGGCCCAGGTTGGGGGCCCATGGGGGCCTGCGGCTTCTCTTCCCAGCGTGGGGTCAGGGCGCGGCACCCTGGCCAGGGCCGAGCAGTGGCCTCATTTGGTACCCAGCTTGGACCAGGGGAGGGAGCAGAGCCAAGGAGGCAGTGCTTAGATGGTGCACAGGGGCTGGCTCTTCCTTGCTGGCCCAGTGGCCGTGGGGGCGCTGCTCCCCAAAGGTAGCTGAGGACCCTTGGCGGGTGCCGCGTGCAGCTGCAGGCACGGCTGGTTGCCCTGCTTCCCTCTCCCTGGGCACGGAGTGCTGTGGCCACACACTGGGGTGGACCCAGTGGGCAGAGGGGCCTCTTGGGGTCTGCGTGGCCTGCCCGGGATGCTCGGCAGGCTTTGGGACTCTCAGTGCCGGCGCTGTCGAGGTGCCCGGGGACCACACAGCAAGGACCTTTCTCAAAGGCTGCCAGCCGGCCTGGAAGAGCAGCCTGGCTGGAGACCCGGCCTTCTTGGGTTAGGGTTAGGGCCGGTTCTGCTCCCCACCTTAGAACTCGGGAGCAAAGTCCCCAGGGTGGGGGGGGGCTCAGCACGGTAACGGCCCCAGGACCCCTGTCCTGTGAGGCTCAGTGTGAGAGCACTGCCCGCTCCTGCAGCCTCTGTTGTCACCGCGGGTCAGGGCTCCCGTGTGCACCGAGGGACATGCTCAGCCCCTGAGTAGGGACGGGCCTCAGGGGCTGTGACTCCTCTGCTGGGGACTTGAACCAGCCGAGTCAGGACTGCCGCACAGTCACCTGGGACCTTCTGCAAGGTGTACCCTGGCCATGGTGCCCATTGGAGGGAACCCTGGCGACTTGCCTTGAGGGCTTCTGCGGGGACAGGGTGCTGGAGACCTGTGCTACTTGGTCCTGGCTCACAGCGTAAACCTGGTTTCAGTTCAACGCTGTAAAAGCCACTGTCTAGGACTAGTGGGCCATGGGTGTCCCAAGGGAATAATGTGGACTTCAGTACCCTTGTCTCCAGAAGTTGACCAGATGGCAAGGCCGGGTCAGCCTTGTCGTCCCATGTTCCAAACACTTGGGGCTAGATTTGGGTGGCTTTGGGGACAGGAGCAATGGTGCCTCCCTGGGTCTGGGACCTGAGACCTGAGATGGGCTCCTTAAGGGAAGAGCGCCAACTGCCGAGCAGGCTGCTCACTGGCTGCAGGCCTCAGCCTGCCCAGGGCTGCCCGATGGACCGGTGTGTAGGTGCTCAGCCTCCCTGAGCCCGGGAAGGCGGCTTCTCCCCTACCCAGGTCCCTGCCCTGAGTTGCCAGGGCCGTAGCAGGGGTCCTGCACTTGGTTCAGCGCTTTGCTGTGACCACCTTGTAACTTTTCACCCGGAACAAGGAGCCCCCTCATTGTGATCTTGGTGTTGTAGCTGCCCCAGCACGTCTGGTATCTTAGGCACTTTCCCATCTTGGGACATAATACAGACGCCCCCAACTTTAGTGAGAGGTTCATTTTGTCTCCCGCTTTAGAAGTTTCAGTCTGGCCAAGGGCCTGGGCAGAGGAGAGCTACTGGGGCTTGGCAGACAGGAAGGAGGTGGGGAGGACCCAGAGAAGAGGTGAACCCCAGCTACTAGCCACACCCAGGGTGATCACCTCCTACCAAGCCCCGCCTCCTAGCTCTAGCGATCCAGTCACCTTTAAAAGCCCCACCTAGGGGCAAAGGCTCCTGGGTGTGGTCCAGGTGTAAACCCTGACAGCTGGCTGGAGCCAGGGCTTGGCATGGGGGTGTCTCCCTGGGGTGGGGGTGCTTCTAAGGCTGCTCCCATGCCCCTCCTGGACTGTGCCAGTGGCCTCAGATGTCCCTGAGAGTTAAAGCACTGTCAGGGGGCTGTGATTCTTCCAACACATGCTAAGTGCATGGGGCCAGGGTGCCACCCACGTGGCTTGGGATGTGTGGGGGGGGGCAGGAAGAGGAGGTGACCCCAAGCCCAACTCTGGGAGCCTGAGTCCGTGGTGGCAGCGACCAGCCCAGGATCTTAATCACGTCCACCTGTCTCCTTCCCAGACCAGGAAAGGTTACCAGAAGACGGTGCTGGAGATAGACACCCCCAAAGTGGAGCAGGTCCCCATCGTGGACATCATGTTCAATGACTTCGGTGACGCATCACAGAAATTCGGATTTGAAGTGGGGCAGGCTTGCTTCATGGGCTAGGAGCGGCCAGCAGCACCCGGTTCCCCCGAGCAACCTCGTGACCTCAGCATGCCCTTTGTGAGTGTCTGTACAAGTGTCGTGTCACCCCAGACAGCGAAGGTTTCTCACACCCCTCCTGCTCAACTTCATCTGCGCCCCACCCCGCACCCTGCGATGCCGGACCCGGAGCACCCGGAAAGCAGACAGGGAGAGAGCCGCTACCCCACGGGAGCTGAATCACATGACCTAGCTGCTCACAGCCTCAGCCACGCCCATGTTCCATCTTCACCGCAAGCCCCTCTGCTGGGGAGGGAGGCGGCACTGCCCTGGCCCGACCACGGATGGACCGCATCGTGGACAGTTGGCAGGGGTGGGGCTGGGGCGGCAGGATTGGAAATCGCTTTTTTAAAAAAGAATTCAACTTGAAGATGCATATTTCCCCTGACCTTCAAAAAATGTGCCAGGGCCAGCCTCGTAAAGGTCGCCAACGCCTCTGTTTTTAACAACCCTCAACACGATCCATGTAGAGGCCAAATGTCATTCCGCATGTGCCTTTCCGATGGATTAAAGGTGCTTATGTTTTTGTGAGTTTTAAGTAAATATTTGTATTGTATTGTTATAAATGTTAAGTGTGCCTGACTCAATCGTGCGTGGAGACTCAGTATCAGGCCCACCGGGAGACCGGGAAGGTGAGGTGCAGCATCCTTCCTGGGTCCCATCTGGTTCTCTTTAGAAGTAGGAAGTCGCCCCGCCCTACAAAAATATGCAGTGAATTGCAAATTTGTCCAGGTCAGCAAGAAGCCTCCGAGCTGCCCATGAAAAAGAAGGTGCCAGACTCTTTTCCAGGCCAGTTTTCCCTTTTATTATTACTAGATGTGGACTTTTTTTTTTCCCTATGGGGAAGGAAAAAGAATCTGATCCTCTGCTTTTTCTTTCATGCGCATAGATTCAGAGGCAGCCTTCTGTTCACTTCAATTGCTTCCTTTTTCCGTTTTCCTTCCTGCAGAGCCCGGGCAGGGAACCATGTTTTGTGTAGATGATAATTAAGTGAAACTTGGTGCTGATTTTTTACACTTCTCTTTTGTGGTGCTATGTCTGGAGATCTAGAAGGCAGCACTGGGGGCTCCTGGCTGTGCCTCCTCCTGGCTTCCTTCGCCTGGGCAGCAGCTCCCCGAGCTGAGTCTTTGCCAGGGACTGCATAGAGATGTCACCTCCCCTCCCAGCGGGTGCGGGTGCTACTGGGTGCTCGTTCTTGGAGATGGGGAGTCTGCTTCTGAGACCCTTATCAGCCCTGGGCTGTGTGGACCTGACCTGAAAACACACACACATACGTGCAAAACAGACTCTTCATGTTGCGTTTGTGACACTGACTTCTGTGTGTTCTGGAAGCCAAGCTGAAGCCTTTCGGTCGCCCTGTATGGTCTCAGCCGGAGATAGCTTTGCATGCAGCTGGAGAAATATTCAGTGAACCCTGGGCGGCTCTGGGGCCAGGGCAGTGCGTGTTTCCCACAGAGGCCAATTGAGTTTCTACCTGCAGATGCCCCGGGCGCTGGCATCGGCTCAGGCTGGTATGGTTCCCACTGGGCCTTGCCCCGCGTCCTCGCTATCCTGGGTGAGGGACCGCCCATGTGGACAGCGGACCCCAGCAGTCCCTGTACTGTGAAATGTGCTCTCCTGCCATGCCCCTGCCTCTACCATGGGGATGCAGTGCTGGGGAGTGGGCTGACCCCCCACGGGGTGCAGCTCAGGAAACCACAGCACAGCACCCCAGGAGTCACACCACCCCGAGGCCGACTCGCCACATCTCTCCAAAAAATGTCACTGTCTTGCCAAAGGAAAGCCTGGCCCGGGGCCTCTCGCGGCCAGGACACCAGCATGCACTGCGCTCCTCGCCACACGAGGAAAGCCATATCGGAGAACTGTCGTGCGATGCCCTGTGGTTCTGTCTAGGTCATGTGATTCTGTTTCACCTCCCCCAGCAGATTTGACCTTTTATTTGCCATTTTCTGTGGGTCCCCTCAAAGTGGCTGTGATTTGTGATGAAGCCCCATGTGTCCTGCCCCCCTGACCATTTTAGCTCTGGTGTATCGAAATAAATCACCTCTTATATTTGCAGACTCTCTTGTGGTGTAACTTTATTTTTTTTCTCCATATATAATTGGGCAAATGTGGGTGAAAAGAAAAAAATGGTAAACAGAAAACTTCTGATAAGAGTCCAGGCCACTGGGCCCGTGGAAATTCAGTGCCAAAGGACACAGGGTCTGTATCCTCACCGGCTGTGGGCGTGTCATACGTCTGAAGTGTCACACCCACGAAAGGGGTGTCTAAGATTTTACATCTGTGTGACAGAGGCTCATTGTAATCGTTTTTTCAATAAATCGAGTTCACTGTTTCCACTGTCAACAGATGTGACTGGCTGTCTTCTTCAGGGTGACCAGGCCGGCCCCTCTGCCACATGAGACCCATACGTGACCGAGCGCTGCCCCGGGACCCCACGGACTCTCACGTCCTGCCAGGGGCACGTCCACCTTAAGCTGCCGGAAGGGGCCCGGCTGTAGAGCTCTTAGGCCTTGACACATGCTGGGCTCACTTCCCACCCTGGGCAGTTGGTGCTGCCCTGGGGAGATGTCCCCAGGTGACATCTTTCCTGCCTGCTACATGGCAGGGTCAGTGTTGGGGTCTCTGGCAGCCATCGAGGTGTAGGGGTGTGGCTTGAGCTTGTGCATAGGTGACAGGCTGCTTCCTGTCTGGTTGAATGACTCCCTCCTGGCTCTCTCTGGATGTGATATTGAAACCACTGAGACACTGTCACTGTTCCCTGCGCCACAGTGCTGAGTGCATGGGCCCTCTCCCATGCTGGCTCTGCACAGAGGTGCTCGCGGGCCATGGCAGGGGTGGTTCCACCCGGAGCACCTCCTCCTGGGGCTGAGAAGCACTGGCTCATGTCTGCTCTCAGACTGGTGCAGATCGGAAAACAGTTGGCAAGCGAGCAGCAGGTTGTCCCTGTGGCTCTGGAGAGGATGCCCCCTTTCCAGAGCCAAGTCCCTTATAACTCGTGGCTGTCTGTGTGGGCAGCATTTCCAGTGCAACCTTGTCTGGGTAGTGGGCCCACTCCACCAAGGTCTGGGTGGGCTCCTGGAACATGCATCTCTGGGTGCCCATCCCACGGGACCCATCCTGAGAAGCACTGGTCCATTTTACCTGCAAGATTGACCCCATTAATCAGTGGTTTAAGTAGAGTGCATTTCTCTGAATCATGCTACAGGTCACTGTGGGTTGAGGGGAGCTCACCGCAGGACCTGCTGGCCATGCCACTGCTCCCAGGGACATGGCTGGTGCCACACTACTTGGTGCCACACTGCATGGTACCATGCTGGCGGGGTCTCTCAGGCCCAGGCTCTGTTTTGTGCTTCAGCCAAGAAATCATTTTCTAGCTGTATCCTAAGAGTAAATACTACAACAAAAGCCACACACACCCGTCTTGCACAAAAGTACCTGGCTTCCCCCCTGTATTGATAAATGGAAATCACGTTGGTCTGGGAGAAGAATGGTCCCCTGGCAGATGTTAAGAAGTGACATGTTCAACAGCACAAGGATCTCACAACCCTTTGGGATTTCTTCTGTTCTTTCTAAACTAGAAGCCACCAGGCTGAGAACTCTTTAAGGATCAGGACTGCTTAAAAGACTTCCCAGAATGAGGAGTCCCCTGCCTCAGCATTGGTATTATTTCTCTAGAATCTAGGAGTTCCGGACAGCACATGCGTACCCTCTTCCAGTCTCCAGGGGCCTGGAATCCAGCAACGTCTAGGCTGGTCCCCTGCTCACGGCCCCTCCCAATGCTGCGGTCAAGGTTCAGCCAAGGTTGTGTTCTCATCCGGAAGGTCCACTCAGAAAGTTCTGCTTCCGAGCTCTCCTACACACACTCTCCGTTTTCAGGTGTTTGGGTTCTGGGGACTCAGGACCATCCTCGATCCCTTGTCCCATGGCCTTTCCAGCAGCCTGCATCTCATCACAACAGCCACGAAAGGGAATCAGCCGGTGGGGATGTGACCGCATCACAGAAGTGGCATCCCAGCCACTTCAGTATGTCCTGTGGGTTCAAGTTATGATGTTGAGCCCAAATTCCGGGGCAGGGGCACACACCGGCCAGCAGGACAGAAGGGGAGCAGCCAGCCAGCTGGTCACCTGGCTGTGAGATGGGTGTGCAGAGGATGGGTGTCACCCACTGAGGCCCCTGTGCACCCCATGTGCACAGAGTGTGGGTGAAAAGCCAGATGTCGCTGGCTGGCGGCCTCACCCTCACAGACGGAGGAGGAAGCCCCAGCAGTGTCTGCGTGGGAAGCGCTTTGTCTCAGGGCCTCAGCAAGTGCCACACAACAGCTCTGCATCCCCAGCAATGTCGCATGGACCACTCACTGTGTGCCAGCCAGGAGGTTTCAGGATTCGGTGCCTCATGCCTCCGGTGCCACTCGGGGAGCCACCGCAAAGTGCCCAGGACACCTGGAGGGAAAAGAAGAACATCTTGCCTGTGGTGCTCTCAGGGACATATCCAAGGACCAGACTCACAGCCAAGAAGTCCCAGGGGACCAGCCTGGCTGCAGGTTCCAGCTAAGAGACAGCCCTAGTGGAGTGGGTGCAGGGCTGGAGCGAGCAGCTTGCCGGGGCGTGATCTTCAGTGGTGGGATCCTGCAATGTGCAAGTGGTGCTCTTTGCATGCCTTTCCAGCGTAGCTGGGTGATGGCTGTCTGTCTGTCTGCCAAGGGCTCATTTGGAATGCTCCTCTGTAGGGGCCCTTTTTCTTTCAAGGTTGGATCATGTAGGTTGCGTAGGGAGGAGCTCGCGCGCAGCTGGGGAGGAGCTGGTTTCCAGTAGCTGGGGCTAAGGCTGCTCAGGTGGGGGCCTGGGCCGGGCACCATCCAGGACCCTGCCAGCCAGTGGCAAATGCCTACCGGCAGCCGCTATGCAGGTGGAAGCCAGCATGCACCTGGGACGGGGCCCCTGCATGTGAGGCGCCAGCGGGCCTTGGTGAGGAGCACAGGTTCGGGTGGCTGGGCCTTGGGGCGGCCTGCCCTCCTGCCTGTGACCCTTGGCTCAGCGTGAGCTAAGCTCCTCCCCACAGGGTCTGTCCACAGCCTGCCAGAGCGCAGCAAAACCCGGGCCGGCTCCCACGTGCCCCGCTTCAGCTCTGTGTGGGCAGAGCACGAGTCCCATCGCCCGTGCCCCTGGCCAGGACTCAGCTCCTGGCACACCTGACCTCCATCGTGACAGCGCGGAAATTGCCGGGAGCGGGGCGTGGCACAGCTCTAAGGCTGCTCCAGGGGGCGTGGGCTGTGACCAGCTTCTTGTGTGCGATCCCGGGAGGCACGGGCCGCGCGGCAACCTAAACCAGAGTCCGGCCCGGCAGTCCTAGCTCACAGGTGACATGGCAGGTGTGGCTCAGAGATGCAGACGGCCTTGAGGATGTGCCAGGAGGGCTGTGTCCCCTCACTGCCTGGGAAGCTGGGGGGTCACAGGCACAGGGCCTGTCCAGGGCCGACCTCTCCTGGGGCTGTTAAACAGATCCCAGGGCACCCCTCCCTGTCCCAGCCAGACCCCAGATCCCCAGGCCTCTGAGTCGGTAGATCTGGGGTGGCCTCCTGAATCTGTATCTCCTCAGGTTTCCACTTGGAGTTGTTGCTGCTTGGGAGAAACAGGATTTGATAAGTTTGCAGGTTTTTGCTCTATAACCCAGCCTGGTCATACTCAAAGTGTAATACCTTAAAAAAAATTTTTATTAGTACATTGGTACCTCAGTTCACGAATTTAATTCTTTCCATGATTCTGGTCGCAAGCCGAATTGCACGAGAACCAAATCAAATCACATTCATCAGTTAGGTACAATGTTGGGCCTCCGGAGAAATTTGATTCAGTTCTTGTCCAACTGGGTTTGTGCCCAGAATCGTGGACAGAATTAAGTTTGTTGACCGACCAGGGCCCCACTGCGTATATTCGCAGTACATGATGTTCATGTTCATCTCAGGGGCTGAGTATTTATACACAACATGCCTTAATTCTTTTTATTCTCCCTCACCTCCCTTCCTTCTGTCTCTGGGCCCCTGCCATTTGTAAACAAACTACCCCCAGTTTCCTATTATCTATCTCTCTTTTTTTTTTTGGTTTTTTGAAATTATGTATCCTTTGTGTTTCTCATATGAAAGAAGTTAGGTCCTATCTAAGCACAATACCCTTTAATGAACCATTGGATTTTACAAAGACGTAAAGTCATACCACCTGGCTCCCTCCATGGTAACTGCCCTCCATAAAGATATTTGCTCCTCCAATAAGCTTGGTGTCTTAGTTACTTTTCTCTTATTGCTGAAACAGAATACCCAACACCCAAAGTTAAAGTGGGAAAAGTTTATTTAGCTCACAGTTTGTAGAGGTTTCAGTCCATAATCAGCTGGCTCCAAGGTAGGGTGGCTGGCAGAGGGACACCACAGAGGAGAGACAGTTCGTTCATGACAAGCAGAGGGCAACAAAAGCAAGCAAGGAAGGGGGAAGGCCAGTCTTTTCCTGTCCCTTGTATTCTATCCAGGCTACCAGGATTAGGGTGGCTCCAAACCAATCTGTGGATTGATTTAGTAGTCACCTACCTTTAATCTTAGCACCCTTAATCCTAAGGTTATACCACGAATCAGTCACATACTCTAGATTCAGCCACCTCTGTAAAAGCACCAGCTGTGACCACACGAGGCTTTGGGGGAACGTCTAGACACAAGCCATAGCCCATGGAATTTAATTAACATTAAAAGCTCTTGGATCAAGAGGTGTTTAGTTCCTAGCACCACAGCAAGTTCTGAGCCCAAGGTAGGAGTGGTTGTGGTGTCACTGTACCTGCAGGAGCCCACTATGTAGGGGGAAGCAAACATGTACAGGAGAGAACATGTGGAGTGCCCCAAACCTGCTTCCAAAGCCTTTAGCATCCTTTCTTGGTCCCTCATCAGCTCCATGGGGTGAGACCCCAGTGACCCCATGGTGAGAGCAGCTGGATGCTGACATGGCTGGGTATAGACACTGGCAGCTTGCATGTGGGCAAGGAGCACTCTGAGTTCAAGTTTCCCCACTGGTGGATTTGCCAAACATCTTAAGCTTTGCATAGAAAGCCAGGGAAATATAACCCTTGAGGCAAATAACCATGTTCCAAGACCAAAGCTTAGACCTTAGTGGGAAGGGCGCATGGAGCCATCTAACAAAGGCTAAGCCCACCTGCCCACAGGATCAGAGGTGATCTGGCAGCCGCTCTCTCATCGCCAGCCCGAAGCATGGCTCTTGGTGAGGGAGAGCAGTGCACGCAGACTGCTTGACAGGGTATGCGCGATGCCACACACACAGCCAAGATCTGCTAGACACACAGAGAAGCAAAATGGGACCTGTGACCAAGAAGCAAGGGTCAAAAGGCACGCGAGGTGCTTTTGATGCTGGGATTCACCGGTGAGGACTTCGGGAAGTAGGGTAAGTATGTAGCTGATGTGAAAGGTAAGATGGTGTGTGATAAATCTGGTCCTCAGTTTGATTGGCTCGAGAGACACCTGGACATGATTGAAACTGCCTTCCAAGTGTCCAGTGGGTCACAGGGACATGACCTTGGGAACCAAACTTTGTCCCTCTCTGGCTCCTTCTGTCTCCACTTCCTGGCCATCATAAGGTGAGTTTTCCTCCTCTGAGCTCTTTCACCATGACGTTTCTGCCTCACCTCAGGCCTAGAAGCAACAGAACAGCTGACCGTGGACCAAAAGCTCTGAAACAGGAAAGGGAAGCATTTCCTCCTGCAGGTCCTCTGGGTTAAGTATTTGTCCCGGTGATAAGAAGCCGACTAACCCGGCTGGGTGTAATGCACAAGGAGATGGGAGATTTCCAAAGAGAGATGAACGTTAGCTACAGAAAGTCAACTTGGACAACTGCGGGGTGACAGGACAGAAAGAATCGGGGACCTGGAGAGCCACAGTAGGTATTTTCCCGGTGGAGGAGTAGACCAGCAAGTGCATCAAACAAGTGAGCTGGGCAAAGAGTAGTTGAAGAAATATTAGCGGAACATGTCTAAATGTGGTCAGCAGCAGCAGCCCCAGACCCAGGAACTCGGGGACGCCCAGCAGAGAGAGCCCCACAGCTTACAGCTCGGGGGAAGCTCACTTCAAATCAGCCAGCAGTCAAGGAGAGCAGGGAGATGGCCAGGAGGGGCGGTTTCTCATCATTGTGACAAAGACAAAATGTGACTTAACCTCAAATTCGTATCCAGTGAAACCATGATTCAGGAAAGAAGGTGAGATCCAGGTCTTGTCCGAGATTGGAGAGCTGCAAGGTTGGCTGGTGTCCCCAGGCAGGGAGCGGCTGGTGTTCCCAGGCAGGGAGTGGCGTCTGAGGGAGGCGTAGACTTCGCTGTGTGGGATCTGAGGCTTTTCTGCAGATAAATTTCTCACCTTGAAAAATGTTGCTAAGAGACAATTTGACTTTTTAAAATACAAACAAACAAACCAAAAAAGGGTTCAGGATTTTATCATAGATGTAGAAGCGAAGTCAACAGCCCCTAGAGGGAGAAGGACCAGGGGAGGTGGCAGCATCTGAGAAGTTTCCTCTTGGTCATTGGTCACCGGAGAGAACAGGGCTGGTTTGAGGTCAGCACTGTGACCTCAGGGGTAGCTACTCTGATGGAGCCGAAGACGGGAGAAGGGAATGTTGGAGCAGAGCTAGAAGGAAATGCTAAGAAGCCCTGACCACCAATGGGAGACGAGCAGAGAACAAATGGGGGCGTGACAGGGCAGGGACCAAGTGCTTAGAAATCTTGGTATTTGGGATGGGTTCAGTGAAAAGCTGCAGGGACATAAGGACGTAAGTGGACGGAGCACGTGGGCCACCCACGGTCACCTGGAAGTGCGCTCTGGGCGTGGCCTCTGCCTGCTGTGCCAGCAACTTCTCTTTCTCTGCCTGGCCACAGCCAGGGTCCCCATGGTCACTGTGGGGTGTGGTCAGCTCAGGTCACAGGCTGAGGGGGCAGTGTCACCACCAGATCCCCCCGAGCTCCATGGCAGGCTCTTCACACTCTCTGCCACTTCCTGGGGGCAGTGGCTACCACAAGCCTGAAGCCTGAGAAGAGGAGCTGGCCGGGCCACCCATGCTGGGCTCCCTGGCAAGTGACAGACACTCCATGTGCTCCGAGCCCCGTGACCTCGGGCTCTGGTTGCGTCTCAGCTTGCGTTGTAGTGACGCACACTGTGTTCAGGACTGTCACGCTCTGCAGGACTCTCCCGTTGTCCCGGGCACCGGATGGTCATTGTGTGTGCCTGTGCAGGGCTCCCCACTTACTCTCTGCCTTTGAGAGAGAGGTGTCCATGCCACAGGGACTCAGTGACCCCAGCCCCACCGTGTCACAGTGCAGAGGCCGGAGCTCTGCACGTAGCAGGGGCTTTTGAAACCTAAGCACATTTTCCCTGTCTGCTTGAGAGGTCACAGTGCAGCCGGATGCCCCTGCCCTGGGTGCTGACCCTGGGGATGTCCCCATAGCATCCCCGTGGGGACAGCAGTGGGGAACTCTGCCGAGGGCGGTCCAGTGCAAGGCGGCCAGTTCTCGTGTTGTAGCTTTCGATCATGGTCCCTGAACTGACCTTCGTTGCCCCACAGATGACCCCTGCCCTGCCTGAAGCCCTCCCAGGAGAGCAGGGCACCTCCATGTCCTGAGTCGGAGCCACGCTGCCAGTGCAGGGAGTGTGGCGCTGGGGCAGGAGGGAGGGTATGGGCAGAGGAGCGAGGAAGTGGAGCAGGACCCAGGAGCATCGCTGGGACTCCAGGGCAGCCTCCTTCTGTCCTGCCTCAGTTTCCCCTTCATGGCAGGAGATGCCCTCCCAGGTCCAGCAGCTGCCTGTGATGATGAGTCTCTCTTCCAGGGTGCTGTGTTTGTGGGGTTTTTTGCTTTTTGTTTTTCATTTTGGGGAGAAGTCTTTTTGAGACAGGGTCTTGCTATGCAGTTCAGGCTGCCTTCAACTCACTTTGTAGCCCAGGCAGGCCTCAAACTCACAGTGAACCTCCTGCCTCAGCCTCCCTAATGCTGAGATTACAGGTGTGCACTACCACACCCAGTTTAGGGTGCTTCCTTGTTTGTTTGTTTTATTTCCTACCCAGAGAAATGAACTCACTGCATTCCCTTGTATTTTAAAAAGACCAATTCCAACATAATCGGTTCAATGCATTAAAATTACAATTTCGAAATGCTTTCTTCAGCCTTTAAATTTGGCTTAGGAGCCCTTTTCTCCCTATAACAGGCAAATTTTTAATAGCTTTGTTTAAGGAGACTATGACTAATAATGGTCCATCCACCAACCTGGGTTCTTTAACAGCTTTAAGCATTTTAATTGCACTTACAAAGTTAATATATTCAAATTTATGTAGCATTTCACTTGCCTCCCTTTAACAGAGCCTCAGTATAAGCTAATTATTTTTTTAAAATTTAATAATTTAAACCTGTGAATGCGATGAACATATGGGAGGCCTCTTACAGGCCCCTAAACTGTACATAAATATCGCAAGATTTCCATGAGGCGTCTCTGAGCCCCTGAGTTGCTCTGTTTCTCATTTGCAGTTGGCTTATCGTGTTGTCGCTGTGGCCCGATTCCCCTAAATACTGCCAATACTCAAAATGCCAAATGACCTGGATTTCCTGGTGCTGAAACAGTCATACCATGAATTCCCATCTCTAGACTCTGTGTAGACTTAGAAGGAACCTAAGCAGGAACCACAGCTGCCTTAGGTAAGGTTAGGAACCTTAGGTTCCTAAGAAGGAAACTAACTTAATCATACTGGATCCCCAAGGGCAGGGGCCCGGGTAGGCTGCCCCAGGCTTGGAGCTGCCAGCTGGGAGGGTCCCATGGCTGTGTGCCATCCTGATTGGGACACCATGAAGGCGCCTTGACCCTGGCTTCCCCGTCTGCCTGTCTGTTCCCATCCCCAGCCTCCCTGGGGGATCTGCATATCCTGGGCTCCAGGGAGCTTTAGGTGAACCTTTTTGCAGGGCTCCCAGGTCTCACGGGCTTGGTCTGACACGGGGATGGGATTCTGGGGGTGGGGCAGAGGGACATACCTACCACCTCTACTCAACTCTAATGGGACTGTATCTGCTTTAGGACTGAGCTTTCCAGAGGTGTGGACAGCGTTCCTAAGCCCAGGCCAATCCAGATCCTGTGCCCTCCTGGCTCCAGTGGCTGCAGGACCAACTCACGGGGATACATTGCCATCCTGTACTCAGCCTTGGGGCTCACAGAGCTGCGGCAGTAGCCACCTGGGCCCCAGCCCTCTGCTGTGCCCTAGCAGTGTCGTCCACTCCATATCTGCTCTGGTAGAACCAAGCCCTGCGTGTTGCCTGGGGAACTCCTTCAAGCACCCTGAGCTCGGTTTTGCCCCGCCTCTGGGACCTTGCTAGTCCCATGGGATGCTGCTAAACCCTGGGGACTTGAGGTGACATCCTCCAGAGCTGGGCTCTGTAACTGCCCCCGCCCCCCGCTGGGCTCTTGGGCCCGGTCCCTGCAGGGCTAGCCTGGCTTTCTATAAATCTGTCCCCATGCGAGAACTGGGGTGTCTGGCTGGAAAGGGTCCCTGCTGGGGGAGGGGAGACTCCTTGGGATGCAGGCTTGAGTCCCCCTGAACTTGGGGCCACTGCCTCTGCAGGGAGAAAGTAGCTACCCCTTTCCAGGGATGGGGAAGAGCCAGGGGCCACAGCAGGAAGCTGCTACCCTGGGAAGGCAAGGAGCTGCTTGTGTGGCCCGGACAGAGCCATGGAGCCGGGCAGATCTGTTGGGGCTTGCTTGTGGACAGCCCCAGGTCACCCTAGCTGGAAGGACTTAATTGCAGTGTAGGCAGTGCCTGGTGGCACCTCCCAGCCACCCTGTGGGTCCCCTGGAGTAGCTTCAGTTCTGTGCAGGAAATGCTCCTGGTGCAGGCGACCGCAGGAGCTGATGTGTCCACTCTTGCCCTCGAGACCCTTCTGAGGGGCACAGGGGTCCCAGGGCTTGCTGCCCAGTCTTCCCAGCTTGGTTCCCAAGGTCTAGTCAATCCAGGAATGGGGAGGGATTTCCAGGAGCTCTCAGGCCCGTCCTCAAGGCTGGGGACCTCTGCTGTAAACAGCCAGCATCTGGAATGAGCCCTCGGGCCTGTGTCACTCCACCAGAGCGTCCCCGTGTGTCCGGGACTGAGCCTGGGGCGGCCGTGGTGAGTGAGGAGGCCTGGGTCCTACAGACAGAGCCCAGTCTGTCTCCCCGAGGTGGTGACCACGGTGGGAGGGGGTCAGAGAGCAGCTGAGGGGCCACACCCACACGCAGCAGCCCGTGGGTGCCCCCAGGAGAGGGGAGAGACACTGAGAGTGCACAGAGTGGCTGTCAGGTTGACAGTGGCAGAGCTCACAGAGGGGCAGCTCAATGAGCTGGGAACCCTCTCTCCTGCAAGCAGGGTCCCCAAAGTGCCCAGGAAGGAGGCCCAGGCCCCGCCCCTCGGGTTTGTTCCACCTTCTTGCACTTCCATTTCCTGGCCCACGATGGATTTTATTTTCTAACATGCTTTCCATGTCTCTTTTTAAAATTTTTTTAATTTTAATTTTTTTTGAATAGCACAGAGCCACCGGAGCGGAGCCTGCTTCGGTCCTCGCTGTCCCGCCCTTCTGCGATGTATCAGAGCGTGTGCACGATTCTGGGGACCGGGAACCAGCTTTGTGTCCGCGTAGGTGAACCGCTAAGTCGTTTCCAGGCCTGTGGCTCCTGGGATCGTGACCACACCCTGACCCGAGGGTCCCTTCTGGGGTCGTCCCTGCATCCTCCCCGGGTTTGCAGTTTGCTGGGTGGCACATGTGACCCCAAGAGGGTTCATCTAGCTGGATTCCATCCCCATCTTGTCCCAAGGAACTGGGTAAATACCACTGTGCCAGAGCCACTCACACACATTCATGGTCACCACGCTCCACAGCTGTCCAGCCCTTCTTCGTCCTCCCTCAGCCTCAGGAGTCCTGGGACTAGCTCAGCCCATGGGAGCCGTGCAGGGCTTCCTCTTCCTTGATCAGGTGCTGAGGTGCAGGGCTGGGGCTGAGGAGGAGGCTGCCGTGACAGGCAGGAGGAGTGACTGTCCCCCCCCCCGCCCTAGCAGAAGGCACCTTCCTGCTCTGGGTCAGGAAGCACCCATTTTAAAGAGCCCCCTGGGCTATATTGCACCGTGGTCACAAACCACTCACACGCCACACAGACACCCTTGAAATGGCACCCACTCGAGGCAATGAACACAGCCACCTTGCCGAAATCCTTCCTCCAGTCCCTTTGATAGGGAGGCTTCTCCCACAGCCCCCAGAGTCCCGGGTGACCGCTGGCCCTCTCTCTGTTCCTGTGGATTCGCCTGCTCTCTCTAAGGCTTCTGCCCCCGAAGCCGCGCACCCTCTGCTCTCTGGCCCCTTTGTGTTTATTCTGAGCCCCAGCTCGGTGAGGTGTGTAGCAAGAACTCACTTCCTCTTGTGCCGGGTGGTACAGCTGGCTCTCTGCGTGCCTGGGCTCCATCTGCAGGGATTCGACCACGCACAGGCTGAATTCTTTAATTGCCTCTATCCTGAACACCGCGGGCCTTCTTCTTGGCATCATCCCCTCCTGCACAGTGTGCACAGCGATGCTGTGCGTCTAGCTTTTACACTGCAGGCGGCATTTGTGACCATGTGGCTGCACTGTCCCCCTGCTGCATCTGGGAGCTTCTGGGGGTTAGTAAAGCACACTTCTGGGTGTGTCTGGGTGTGTCACGGAGGTGGGATCTTGCCGTCTGTTTCTGGCCCCGGGACCCCTCCTCTCTGGTGCTGTCCCTCTGCTCTGCTTCCTGGCTGCTAGGAACTGAGCAACTTTGCTCCTCGTTCCCTGCTCGTGTGACATCCTGCCTTAGAACTACCAAACCACTGAGCGAACCTCCTGAAGCCATGAACCAAGTAAATCTCTGCTCTTTTAGGTTGCAGGGGTCAGACATTGTGTCCTAGCAAAGGAAAAGCTGACTAACGCAGCAGTGTAAGGACCTAGAGATGGTTTAAAAAAACTGAGAAGACAACCATGGAATGGATAAAAAAGATGTGGTATTTTTATGCACTGGAGTATTACCCAGCTATAAAGAAGGATAAACTTGAGGCTTTTATAGGTAAACGGATCCAGCTTGAGACCCTAAGTGCAATAAATCAGACTCACATGTGTAAATATCATATGGTCTCCCTAGTGTAAACAAACTGAAAGAGCAAATAAGGTCCAACATGTACAGTAGATATTGTGAGAATGAAAGGGGAAGAAAGTGTTCAAAAGGAAAGAACAGCTGGGGTGGGGAAAGGAGAAAAGGAAGAAGGAAAGAGATTTTATGTTGTAGTCAGGGGTTGTGAGAACAATTAGAATCAGGACGTGGAATTTATAATACTATTTTATGATGGTCACCCAGAGTTGACACAAGAAAATGCAGGAAATCGGTCCACAGCACTAAAGACATAGAATATTCAGCCAAGGGCCTGGATCCCACAGCAACGTCCTGCATGAGTCCAGATGAAGACCCAGAGCTCACAACAATGCCTCCCACGAGTCCAACTGGAGGCCTAGAGCCCATGACAAGGACTCACGCCAGTCTGTTTTACAGATCTGAGCTAGGAAGGCCCAAAGGTCAGCAGAGGAAGCTAGAAAGTCTATACCAGCAGGGTGAAGGAGCTGTGCCGGTAGGTTGAGGGTTCTATGCTGGAGCCGAGAAGTCACACTTACAACAAAGACCAGGGCTGCCCTGAAAAGCACCACAGCCATCCTCAGTGACACGGAGGCCCCGAGCTCCTCCTCCGACAAGCACAGTCAAGTACATGCCAGGAAGCCAGCGTGAGGATTTCACCCTGGAGACTGAAGGGCACACGCCTTCCCCTCCGGAGCCAGGAAGCAATGCTCAGTGTAAGGACCAGAGCTCCCCCAGGAGAATCAATGGCTCAAACGCCAACGTGTAGGAGAACCCACAACACCTCCCTGGCCTTCTCCATGTCTCTATGCTGGCAACTTTCCTCAGGTGGAACCTCTACACTCAGCACCCTGCTGATTTAATTCAGCTGGTGTTAAGTTGCCCACCAGTTTTTAATCTATAACGTATGTACATAAGTATACATATATATGTATATTTACATACAAGGTAGGTAACTATATTACTATCTATGTTAGTTCATCATATATAAAAAAAGATGCTAGATTTTGATTTGGACTGTGTTGTATCTGTGGACCTATTTGGGGAGCTCTGGTATTTTAACATGACTGAATCTTCTGACTCATGAATTAGGTGTATCTTTCATTTCACTTGATTTTGCCCAAAATATTTTGAGATTTTTTTTGGTGTGTATAAAAGTACACATATGTTTGGATTTGTCCAAAAGTATTTTTGATGCTATTATATGTGGTGTACATGTTAATTTATGATTACTCATTGGCAGTATTTGGGAAAATAAATTGATTTTTATAAGTTGAACTTATATCTTTTTTTCAAATAATTCAAAAATACAAAAATTTTATTGACTGAAATCAACATATTCAGGGAAGAGAATATAAAAGTCATCTAGCTTGGCATTTTAAAGACGCACATTTACTATTCATCACCATTGTTTTTATTCATGGCTGAATCTGTGTCTCATACTATGAAGCAAATTATTAATTTTCATTAGAAAGAAAAGCACGTAAAAACCTGCACCATTTTTAAATCATTAAATTCAGAGAAATTAATGTCGAGAGAAAAGCTGACGTTAACATTAACTGAGACAGGGCCCGAGATAGAGCTCAGCAGCACAAGTACCCGCCTGGCAAGTACAAGGTCCTGAGTTCGATTCCTGTACTACTACAACAAAATAGAATGAACTGATCTAACGCTACTAGTTCTACTTTAAGTTTCTTACCTGTGTTATTTCTCAAGCAAAATGTACTCATCATGGGAAAGAAATGCCGTAATATATTTGACTGCATGTGGCTGTTTTCCTAATTTTACTAGTGTAATCACTGAAGCCTGTGTTCTGCTAGGGCACGCATACCTTCTGTGTGTGGACCCTCCTTGCTACACACAGGAGTCGTCAAGTGTGTAAACGATAAACAGCTGAGTCAATAAAGATGCCAGTAAACGCCATCGACCATTCACTTCTGATTTCCTTGAAGTCACAGTGCTCCTATCAGTTTGTCCTGGCTCATAGGACCGGACAAAGTACTGTATGTTAGACCTTCCGTTCTCTTAAACATTGATTTCCCTTGGTTATTATTTGTCTAAGAAGTGAGAAATCATATAATTTATAGAAAGAAAGTCACTGACTCTTCCAGAAAACATAGCCAGGCCATCTCTCTTCAGAGCAAAATAATGGGGTGGCAAGAGCGTACTGAAGAAACCGGTCTTCAAAAACATCAAACAACCTGGCAGGGAATCCAGCCAGCCGAGCCGTCTAGTCTCCGGCTTGTTAGAGGAGTCAACAGCTCCTCAGGACCGAATTGCTCGAGAACTTTCTCCAGGTTCTTTGAATCTGCGCTGTGCACTCCTCGTTGTAACACACCTTGAGGAGATTTTAGTTCTGCTTGAGCAGAGAGAGCCATTTGAAGGCTAAGCTGCCATCCAACTGACTCCAGCGTGCGGGGAGCCAGAATCCACTGCCTGAGTTTTTCAGCTGTCTCCTGACCCATAGGAGACCAAGCACTGACAAACGCTTCTGCTTTGTCTTAAGAGGAGCCTTCCCTAGTTGCTGCCGCAGAGTTGCTGGCTTCATACTGCCCGCTCTGAAACAAAGGACAGTGTTTCAAGAACTAGCAGAAGATCTTGTTTCTGTAGACAAAATGCAGCTTGGAGTTTTTCTTCCTCATCTTCACTGAAACCTCTCGACCTTCAGGTGGAGTTTTTGAAGGATTCGGGTAAGCAATCGTGGAAATCTTCCCGTGTCCAGTGTGTCTGTCATCAGTGACCCGCTTTTTTCAGGCTTTCCACCTGACCAGGCAGAACTCAAAACAGGCTGGGAACTTCTGACATCCCACCAGGGCCGCTGGGCAGGCTCAGCGCCACAGACACTGCTGTCTTGGAAGCCCCCCTGCCCGGCCTCCCTGAACTTCTACCTTGAAACTTTGCTAGAGTCAGTTTTTAGTTCTGGGAGCTTTTTGGTAGATTCAGTCAGATTTTCTATATAGATGATCATCTCCTGTGTAAAAACGCAAAAGCGAACAAACAAAAATAGGCAAGG
The DNA here is from genome assembly GCA_004027455.1 of Hydrochoerus hydrochaeris. Classification (NCBI taxonomy): domain Eukaryota; kingdom Metazoa; phylum Chordata; class Mammalia; order Rodentia; family Hydrochaeridae; genus Hydrochoerus; species Hydrochoerus hydrochaeris. The sequence continues at coordinate 63,996 of PVLA01006749.1, forward strand.
CACTTCTTTTGCAGGACGAAAGACTTTCTTGCCCATGACTCAGCCCCTCCCGAACATGGTGGATGCCCTGAGAGTGCATGTCTTTTGTCATTGGTTGCTTGGGTGGCATCCGGCCTCCAGCAGCAGGTCCTTGGGGCTCCCTGAGTCCTTTGGGCTTTGCTGTTTGCAAGCTGCCTGTTCCCTCTGAGTATGGATAGTTGCTTTTATTTAGTAGAATGCACCATGGTAGGGGTCCCTTGGCGGGAGTTGCTGGCAGCCTTTAGGAGCTAAGGGCATCTTCCTGCCAACACCCAGCATGAACAGGATGGCCCCTCATTCCTGCAGCGACAGGGACATTTCTGCCACAAGCCGAGCGAGTCGAGAAACGGACCATGCCCTGCCTGGTACCCAGGCTGTGGCCTGTGGAGACCCCGCAGAGGAGCCAGCAAAGCTGTGCATGGACCCCTGCCCCACTCCTGCACCATGAGACAGCAGAAGTGGCTTCCTGTAAGCTCCCGAGATGCAGTAATTTGTTAGGCAGCAACAGAAAACGAGTACTTTCTGTTCCTCATAGTGAGGAGCTTTTAAAAATCTGCAATAGAGAGGATCACAAATAGTTTTCTGTTTCTTTCAAGGTGCCTGTTTGTTTTTTCCATTTACAGAGATAAGGAGTCACAATGACTGAATGGCAAACACCTTCCTGGACGAAACTCCCTTGGTCCTGATGTATTCTTATTATGTGTTGTTGTATCCAATTTGCTCAGGTTCGGCTTAGATTCCTATCCATGTTCACGAGGGATATTGATTCATAGGCTTTTCTTTTCTTTTCTTTTCTTTTCTTTTCTTTTCTTTTCTTTTCATGAAGTGATTTTCATCTCATTTTGGCATTAGGGGAACGCCGTTAGGAAACAGTTGTAACTTTTTGATTTTTAGAAAGAGTGTGGGAAGAATTGCTGTTATTTTTCCCTTAAACTTTTGGTCAGCGGCCTGTGGGAGGGAGACCCCCAGGGGCTGATGTGTCCTTCGTGGCCTCTCTGTGCTGTGCTGTGGATCTAGGTGCCGGCCTTCCTCACAGCTCCATCTTACCTTGATGACGTTTCTCTGTGGTGAAAATAAAGCCTTAAATATCAGTTTAATGTATTGTCTATATGTGGGGTTGTTCAGACTATTTCTGGAGTGACATCAGTAATTCAAGGAAATTATTGAATTTATTGACCCCAAACTGCCCCTGATGTCCCTGTGGATTCCCTGTAATATCCGCAGAATGTGCAGTGACCATGTGGCTCTACTCCTGAGGCGGACATGCTGTGTTCTCCTGCTCTCTGTGTTTTTTCCAGTCTTGCTAGAGGTTTATAAATTTTATTGACCTTCTCAAATCAGCTCTGGTTACATTGATTTTCCCGCTGCTTTTCTGCTCGTGTTCATTACTATTTATTCCCTACTCCACACTTTGGGTTTCATTTGCTCATCTTTTCTCTGGTTTCATAAGGTGAAGCTGAGTCATGGACCAAGGCCTGGCTGTCATATTCCTAAGATACACGATGTTCTGTGCCTCAGTTTCCCTCACAGCATGCATTCAGAGCTGCCCACTCATCCTGGTGTGCTGTGCTTTGGTTTGTAATTGGTTTAGAAGTCTTTCTCATGTCCCTTTTGACCTCTTCTGTGTCCTCGGTGTTATTTAGAAGAATGTAGCGCAGTGATTAAACATTTGGGCCGTTTCTATAGCCTCGCTGGGGACTGTCTTTCCCCCCTTAAACTCTGATGAACCCCGTCGTGGCCTGAGAAGATTCTCCATGGTTCAAGTCTCCTGGACCTTGTGATTTTGATGGCCACGTGAGAGTGTGCGGTCAACAGCTTGACATGCTCCCAGCTTCCCGTGCAGCATTGTGAAGCCTCCTCATCCCACATACCTTGAGATCCGGGACAGTGAACTCTGTGTCCCTCTGCTGGCCTCTGCGACCATGCCCAGACCTCGCAGCACAAAGTAGAAAAACCAGGCCAGACAGAGTGGAGGAGTGGGTGGGGGTGAGGGGAGGGGCTGGTTCAGGTGGAGCCACCTGCCTCATGCAACCCCTCACCCGTCAGAGCCACAGCCTCCTTCTCTTCCTCAAAAGGGGTGACATGGGTGCCCCCCCCCATGTGTTCCCTCAGCTCTCTTTAGGCTGTGTGCTGACCCCTGCGGGCGGTTCTGCGCTCAGCAAAGATCCTTTGGCTCCCTTTTTTGTTCAAAACGAATTCAGATTTAATTACTTCTGTTTATTAAAGACGACGTTTTAAAGGCTGGCTTCTGCCTTCATTTGGTTCACGTGTGGCTTTTAAATCTCACTCTTTATCTTTAAGTCCAGCTACTTTTAATAACCGCCTATAAAGGACCTGGGAGTAATTCCTGGTCCCTGCCCAACTTAGCTAACCAGACAGCTTCAACCACCACAGCATGTGTACGTTTACTGCACAGAGTTCAATGCACCCTTTAGCTCCCTAACATGAACCAATCCTTCTCCACAGGCGCTGTTGGAAGTGTAAGCATCCGAGTTCAGGGCACCATAGGTAAACTCAGAGGTCCAGTAATTGGTTGCTATAGTTCTTGCCAAAGCAGCAATGCAGCACTCAGCATCGCTCCTGCAAATCCACCGCTCTCTGTCTGTTTTTGCATGGAGCAGCCCTGCTATCTCTCCTAAGGCTAAATTCTCCTGATGACTGCAAATACCTCTGTGGCATGCTTTTCCCTAGTTCCTAAGCAATTTACTGCCTTTGCATTCTTAAAGCTTTCAGGACGTCATTCTGGTTTCTGGGTTTGCGAACAGCTTTGCGCAGTGCACAGAGCTTCCTGAGCACCAGGATGGCGGCCAGGGCACCGCTGGGGTCGCACCGGGCAGCCCTAACTCTCTGCCCCTCCTTCAGGACTTGGAGGAAGAGGCCACCGAGCCATCTCCCTGGGCTCCACTGCTGCATCCCCAGAGCCTGTGTCTCCCGGCTCGGTTAATCCTGGACGGCCTCTGTAAGGCCAAGGGTTGTTACGGTCTGAGAGCACTTGCGTCTAACCTAGACAGCATCTGAGCGCAGGGCTATGAGACCAGATCTCACGGAGCTCTGCATCTCTGTGAGCCTTGCAGGCCATGTGGCGGCATGAAACCTTTCCGCAGAGAACGCCAAAGACCAAGGCTGCCAGCTCCCCACAGTGTCCGTGGGCCGGTGCAGCCCTGGCCTCTCTATCCCTGGGCTCTTTCTTGGTTGGTTGTGGGTCTCTAACCTGGCTCAGCCCCGGCAGTGAGGGAAGCAGGGTCAAGGCCCTGGAATCCAGAGCTGCCCTGAAGCAGGCTTTGGCCTCCGGTTCTGGCAGGCTCCGTGACACCCGGGGAACATGTCCAGGGGCCACGCACTGCACTCACATTCAAGGTGCCCCTTAGACCTGCCCCTGCCCTATGCCCCTGGGACGCCCGCCCCTGTCCCCTTTGCTTCTGTTTTTGTGCCTCAGTGATTGGAAATCCAGCCCTGTCTTCTGACCAGGAAACCACCTGACCACACTGAGCTTCCTCCCACCACCCCAAGCCTTCTTGGATCCTCTAGAGCAGTTCCCAAGGGCATGAAAGACCCCATCCCACTGCTGTCTGCGCCCCCTGACTGCCCCGCCCTCGTTCTCTATTCAGAGCATCCATGAGGTCCGAGGTGGCCACCGTCTCACCTGAGTTTGTTCATCCGGGTCCATCTGGGTTCATCACTCTCTTTCCACCATGGGCTTCCCAGATGGTCCAGCCCGGTTCAAGGTCCGCTGGGCATATGGGGAAGGTTGCATGGGGGGGGGGGTCCTTCTGTTTTTGCCGAGCTCCCAGTCAGCAGTCAGTGCTGCCCCCTAAGCACATGGCCCTGGCCACTGTTTCCTAAACTGTCCATGTTCTCCATTCACAGAGGTCTGCGCTGAGATGACCAGGAGCGGGAGGCTGCTGCAGAGCGGGGACGGCCTTTCTGTCCACCCTGCCCCCATCCCACAGTTTCTGCAGTACAGAGCCCCTCAAACTGTGAAAGGTGGCAGGTTATTAGTGAAGGTGACCTCTGCCATGCCATTGCACCTGGACTGTCACCCCCTTGGCTGAGGACTCACAAAGTGACTGTGTGTGCGCTTGGAGGTGAGGCCCGTTAGAGGAGCAGAGGGTTGGGGTCCACTGCAGGAAGTGACCCCAGGCTCCGCGAGCGCCCTCACTCCCAGCTCTACACATTTTGCTCTGTTTTGCAGAGACAGAGCGTCTCCCAGGTGAGACAAATCCACCTTCAGAGAGGGGTAAGGTCCTCTGAGCAAATTCAAGGCGCCCCTAAGACCTGGGAGAGCTTTACCCCAAATCCTGATTTTTGAGTCTAGAAACAGAGTCCCCCATGAGACCCTAACCCCCGGAAGTCAGGGTTCTGAAGCCGCAACTTGAGTTGTGAAATTAAATCTTGAGAAATGTCTCCGAGAAGGAAGGTAAGCTCCGGAGCGTTGTGTCATGATTGTGGCGGCAAAAAAATAAACGATTAAACAGAGAAACGATTTTAATCTGTCAAGCCGGAAGTGTCTTTTTAATGTTGTTTTCCACATTTGCTTAGCTGAGCGATGGGCTAAAAATAATATTGATAAATATATAATTTAAGCCTTGCAATAATTTATTTATAAACACTTTGGCTTTGGGAATGTGATAAGATTTTTTTTTACGCCTTATAAAAGCCAAGCTATGGGGGGGGGGGGTCTGCGGAACGGCCCTGGTGTGAGGCAGGTTGGTTTGCACGGCCTGTGTCTACGCGGGGTGCGCACACGGGCGTGGGGTGGTGCAAGCAGCCAAAGGCACCAGAAGGGCCCAGCAGCCCAGGCCACCATCGCAGGAGCAGCTGTCCTGGGGGACACCTAAGAACCACAGGTCCTGCTCTCCGCACAGGGGACCTGGCTCCTCCCCAGGGGTAGGGGCTGAGGCCAGGTGTGTCGCCTGAGCTGGAGGCCCTTTGCTGGGCCTGTCCCACAGCTGAGACCCTCCCTGAGTCACACACACACACCCTCAGGAGGGAGTGCTGGGTGGGCCAGGCTGTACTTCCGCGGGCCAGGACGGGAGCAGCGCCCGCCCCGGCACCTCTGCTCCGTGTGTGGCCCACAGGACTCCCCTCCCTGCTCCGCGCTCTCACGCACCTTCGGTTCCTTCAAAATCCAGCCTGAGGTCCCATTTGCCTCTCTCTTGGCTCTGCCTTCTTCCCGCAGCGTGGACTTGGGTGCTTGGGCTCTACCCAGCCCTGTGTCTGGAAGGCCTGCAGCTCAGGAGAGCTGGGCTGAGCCAGGGTTCGGGAGGCTTTGGGGTCCCTGTCCCCACTGGGCCCTCTGGCTCTCTGATCAGTAGTCAACATGTGCTTCTGGAGCCCTTGGTAGCCACTCTGTGGCCTGGGGGTCGGGTCCCAGAGGCACCCCACTGTCTTCAAGGACACTCAAGTCTCTCTGTGTTCTCGCTGGGGACTCACAAAAGCTTTTCATCCACCAAGATCTGTTCTCCTAAGTCCAGGCTGTGTGACCTCCGGCCAGTCACTTGACCTCTCTGAGTTCCCTTTCTCACATGACTTGGGATAACAGGGTAAGTAGAGGAGCCCAGGTCTTCAGGGCCCGAGGGGCTGGTGACAGCAGAGGCAGCCCTGCCACCCCACACGGCTGGCCTGGGGCCAGCCATCTTTCTCTTTCATGGCAGTCTGTCCTGCCTGGTCTTCACTTCTATTCGGTGGCAGAAATGCCACCCACATGGGAGCTGCCATCGAGATCACCCGAAGACACCTCAATGGCCGTACTCGCTAGTGAGTGGAGCAAAGGCCTCCGGGAACTCAGGGCTGGGTCCCACTCAGGTGGCCCTGGTCATTGGGACAAGGCTTCCGTTCCAGCAGCAGCAGACACTGTGGTACTGGGAGACACTGGTTCTTTCTGTCCCGTGCTGACTTCTAGGTTCCTCCCAGATTTCTCCTGGCCTCAGTCCTGTATTCATTTCTTTGCTGACCTTGTCGCCGTTTGTAGAAGATGCTCCTTGCGGTCCTGAGACAGAGACAACACTGCCTGTCAAAGTGACCGTTTGTCCTCTTCCTGAGTACGAAAGTCCTGTTTCTAAATAGGTGTCGCCGTTAGACACTGCTGCACTTGGAGCTTTGGTCCACCGAACAATCACAGGAGGAGGAGTCCCAGAACTCACAGGCAAACCCTCTGCGCATTGTCCCAGGGGCACGTGCTGAGGTCCGGCACCACGCTCACTGCCGGGAGGGGTTTGTTACAGCAGCCATCAGGTCCCCTGCTGACTTGCTGCAGAAATCAAATCTGCAACAGTGTTGTAACAAAAGTCCAGGGGTTGCCCTGCCTGGGAGCCAGATGGCCGGGCTGCCTGGTGAAAAGGCTGCAGCTGATGGAAGCATTTGCCTCCAGGAGCTCAGGAGCAGCTGCAGGAACATCCTTGGTGGCCTCAGGGGAAAAGCTGGAAAAGCAGATTTTTAATAGCGTGTGTTTATTTTTCTTGGCTGTGTGACTTGGTGCTATAAGGAGGGTTTAGCAGTTTGCAGGCAGGAATAAGATGAATCAGAACCTAGGAGCTGGAGGTCTTGCAGAGAAGAAAATGCATAAACATTGCTAGACTCCCAAGCAGTAGGAGCTGAGGGTTTTCAAAGCACGGGAGTAAGACAGCCTGGTGATCTTTCTGTTCTTTCTTTTCTTTCTAAGGGGGTGACTCAGCCTTGTGGTGAGTGCGTGCTTTGGGGGGGCTGCCTCGAGATCACAGACCCAGTGAATTCGGGAAGAAACAGCTCGGAAGAGAAGGCTGAGCGGGGAGCCATGGGGCGGGAGGATGCCCCCTGCCCAGGGGACTGTGACAAGGACAAGGACAAGCTGCTGTGACTCAGGCCCTGAGCCTCTGGTGTTCTCTGTTCCAGTGTCGCCGGGAGGCAGCCATTGTCAGCTCAGGCGAGGCAGGAAACCTGTGCCCTCTCCCTTGTCTAACCCTCCGGGCTCTCTGCCATTGCTACCTCCTACGGTGTTCCTTAGCCACACTTGAGCAAGGCAGTGTGGTTGTCATTGTCACCGGGACTGCCATCTGAACCATGTGGGTGGGAGGTGGCCCGTGATCTGATTCCTGGAGTTCTGCAGGAGGCTGGTGTCCTACCACCCACCACAGGAGGTGGCAGAAGTCCCAGAGCCAGGACCATCTGAAACGTCCATCTGTCCCCAGGAGGCTGCGGGGAGGTCCCCTAGATGACTAGGGCGTTCTAACTGTGGACTGAGGCTGAGGTCCGTCATCAGACCTCCCTCCAGTGGTGGGAGGCAGGAGCAGGAGCCCATTCCTCCTCCACCAGGGCGCAGTCGGGGCCCGGGGCCCCGGACATGCAGGCTGCACTGTCTCCCTCATCATGCTGAGGTTCTGAGCTGTCCTGTGGTCTGGGCTGTCGAGGACAGTCACTGCCAGCCGGGTCTCCCTCCACCGAGGGTGGCTCTGTGTCTCTGGAGGAGCTGACATTTGCTTCGAGGTGGCCCTGGGAGCTCTGCAGAAATGAGCACGGGGTCCTCAAAAGGGCACTGTGGGCTGGTGGCCTAGACGGGGTGGGGGTGTTTAAGACATCAGCAGCCAACACATCTCCACAGATGACCCCACGCCCAGACCCCCACCGTGGGTGCTGCCTAGGGCCCTAGAGGGTGCACAAGGCCCGGGAGCACAGAGGGCTCCCTGAGAACCGTGGGCTCTGCAGCCCCATCCTTAGCACCCCTGGGCGGCCCTGCCAGAGCTTCTCCCTCTCTCTGCATCCCCGCAGCCTTCTCGGTGTCCGGGTTCTTGGCTCCAGGGATCCCCAGCAATGGGGCACATGCAGGTCCCACACCTGCTGCAGGGCAGGACACCCCAGAGGATGCAAGAGAGCAGGGGCACAGGCCCTCTGGGACCCCGGGAGCCACATCTCAGTGGGAGACCTTAGAACCTGCATTGGTTAAGGCATCCTGGCGACCCTGATGGTGGGCTTGGTAGGACCAAGTGGCAGCCCTTCAGATAGGCAGAGGGGAAACTACCCTTCCCCATGCCATGGCTCATGCGTCCCTAGCACCCTGCTCCTTCCTCAGGGCACAGGAGCAGGGTCCAAGTCCAAAGTAAATGAAGATCATAAAGGAAACAGTAGATAAAGATCAAGCTAATTGCGTAGAATAAGTCGCTATTGTGGTGATGCAGCCCGAGGGTTTAAGTCTTTCTGCTACGGTGTCATCTACTAAAAGAGAAGTTTTCATGGGGTGTGGTGGTGCACACCTGCAATCCCAGTCATCCATGAGGCTGAGGCAGGAGGATCCCAAGTTTGAACCCAACCTGGGCCATTGAGGAAGTCTCTATCTCAAAGACTCTATCTAAAAAATTTAAAAGGGCTGGGGAAATGTAGCTCAGTGCTTAGGTTCATACCCCAGGGCAAGAGAGAGGGGAGAGAGAGAGATAGAGAGAGAGACACACACAGAGAGAGACAGAGAGGCAGAAGGAGGAGAGGGAGGAAGGAAAGTTTGTGCCCCATTTCCTAAGTTGGCCAGGGAGCTTCCACCTAGAAACAAAATCCCACAGAAAACACTCTACACATAATTGTGTAAATTGTTGCATAGGATACAAGCGGCGCACCGCAAGGAGATCATTGCCTCAGATAAATGTGAAGTAGCCACCTGAAAAATGCTCACTGTGCCAAATCTCCTAACATGGAAAAGTCACTGTAAACTTGAAACAAAAATGTCCTTGAAATCAAATTTTACATAAAATAAAAATTTATAATTTTACATGTAAAATTTTAAAGTGACATTTACAAAGCTAAAAAAGAAAAAAAGCAAGTATGTAAGGAGAACATTAAAAAGCATGGTCTTCCATGTCTAGCACCGAAGGGCTGGAAAACAGGGCCACAATTCTTTTTTGAGGACAAATTAGAAAGCTGGACAACATTCAGCACGATTCTCGTCAAGCACGAATGATGATCAGAGCCATGGGGAATCAGTCACCCAAACGTGACCTCACAGGGACAGGACCCAGGCTGGACAGCTGCCGGTGGCCGTGGGCTTGGGCGTGGCAGGGTCTGACGGCATAGCTGGTCAGGGTGCAGGGTGGAAATGGGTGGGGTGGTGACATCCGAGTCCCAGAGGTGATGGTGACCTGCCAGGAAACAGCTCCCCCAGGCTGTGACCTGGTTTCAGTTCCATGGGTGGATTTCAGTGCCACCCAGAGCCCGGGAAGCCAAGGGAAACCTGCTCCAAAGATGCCACAGGGTCCGGTTTCAAGGCATCGCCTACATCAGTCTTTGAGGAATCCCAATCCACAATTCCCTGTGTCTGTCACAAAGTGCGCGCTCTATTCAGTGTCTGCCCAGCACATTAGCACCAGCAGTGCCCGTTCAACCATTCACAGCTCTGAGGTCAGAGGTCTGGGTGGGCTCAGTGGATTCCCTGCTTAGGGTCTCCCGTGGCTGAAGGCAAGGTATGAGCCAAGCTGTGTCCTCACCTGGACAAGCAGGAAGAAGCAGCTTCTAAGCCCGGTCAGTTCCTTGGGGCTGCAGGACTGAAGTTCCTGTTTTCCTGCTGGCTGCCAGGTCAGGTTGCTCTCAGTTCCTTTCCGAGTGACCTCTCCACCTTCAACGCACAGCAATGTGTCAGATCCTCCTTGTGCTTCCAATCTCTGATTTCCTCTCGGGCTTCCTGCCAGGGAAAACACTGCTCTCAAAGGCTCACGGGAGGGCTCAGGCCTCGCCTGGTGATCTCTCTTTTTACCACTAAATGGCACCTGGTGTAACCCTGGTTACACCCCCCCATCCCCTTACCCCCCGCCATGACATTCAATCACTGGCCCAAGACCTCACTGGCCTGGGAAGCAGAACAGGAAGCTGTGAGTGCCCGTGTACTCCCCCTCAGCCCCCCAGTGGACTTGGGCACCTAGGTTTGGTTTCCCCCCGGCTATCTAGTGGCCCCTCTCCTCCATTGTACTCCAACACGGATGCAGGTTGACTAAATAAACATGGTGCCTCTCTCGTGCTCCCCTCATCTAAGATTCTACTGCTGTCTATTTTGGAATATGGGGGACTGGCACCCTGGTATGGCTAAAGTCACAGAGGGAGGGATCTGGGCTCCTTGTTGACATTCCCTATCTCCACAACTAGCTTTCTAGAAGATTCTCTGATTTCAGCCTTGTCCCATCACTGGATCACGGTAGTGACAGCTAAGGCTGTCCTGGAGCCCTGCACCAATCACATGCCTGTACTTGGACCAATCACAGGCCTGCAGGTACTATATAAGCAGCACTCTCCAGCCACTTCTCTCCTTAGTCTAGGAGTGCTCCCTCCCTCCCTCCAGCACACTGACTCCCCACTGAGGTGATAAAGATCTCAGCAGAGCCCAGCACCCTGGCAGAGGTAAATTATGGCATCCAGCACAAGCTGGCAGTGGATGGTGACAGGCAGCAGAGTCGGTAACCAGCAGCTGGCTGTGCCAGTTACTGGCATCCAGCACTCTCCAGGGTCATCTGGGGACATCAGGACTGCTAGCAGAGCTGCCCTTTACCAATGCACAATTTCCATCTGTACCAAGCAAAAGAACCCTATGCTGATTGACACTAAAACTACTTGATGATTTGAAAAATAAATACAAGCAGCAGATTGGAGAGAGGAATAAAAACTTGGGGAAATAACCCACAGCAAGAAAGCAGAGCAGTGGTCTGATCCTAGTGATAAATTCCATCCTAAAACAACAAAAATTTAACTTCTTACAGAAAGTTTGAACAAGACCCAGAGCCTCATAGCCTGACATTCAAAATTCTGGGATACAATCTAAAACCGTGCAAAGGATACAAAGACTCATGCAACTCTGAAGAGAAAGAAAATGGACACACCAAGCCTGATGTGAGCCAAGATCAGACATATCAGTCTTCAAGGCAACTACTATAACTATGCTTCAAGAAGTAAGGCTAAACACTCTTGAAACAAATGGAAACATTTTTATCACAGTTCTTGGAGTTATAATGTGGAAACAAAGGAAAATTTTAGAATTGAAAAATGCAAAGAAACACAATTTCCTAGAGTGGAAAAAAATTCATATTACCTTTATAGGAGCAGCAAGCTTTTTAACTAATTTTCTGGTGAAAGCAAATCTAGGAATGGTGGATATAAGGTGTTATGGCAGGGTATATAGCTCAGTGGTAGGGAGTTATCCAGCATACTTGAAGCCCCAGGTTCTATCCTCTGGACTAAGAAAATAAGTAAGTTAATAAAATAAAATAAAATAAAATAAAATAAAATAAAGTGGTAAGAGAAAACAGCCCTCAATGAAGAAGTCTACATCCAATGAAGATGCTGTGTAAAATGAGGCAAAATAACGACATCTTCAGGTAACAAATGCAGGCAGAATTTGAATGTAACTATATAAATATCACCTAACCCCTCGTGTAGAGCTAGTTCCAACAAGTAACAAGCCAGTTCTACAGGCTGTGCTCTCCTCCTTTTTATCTTAGTGACAGCTTTGTGTGCTGCTCCTATTTAACAATAACTTCTACTGTATGATTTCTTCTGTACTTTCCTTTTAGATTTTATAAAACAGAGGTTTAAGACCACAAGTTAGAAGAAAGGTCACATAATCAAATGTGAAGGGATCGGAACTCTGAGAGGTTGGCATGAACTTGAATGGCCCTAAACCTGTTTCAGCTAGGTGCTGGGGTTTTAGCTCAGTGGCATAAGTGCCTGCTTGGCAAACACGAGGTCGTGAGTTTGATCCTCGGCACTGGGAAAAAACAAAACAAAACACACACACATAAAACCTGTTTTAGCTTTAGCAATAGCATTTCACTTGGGCACTATTTGCCCTTCTGGTGAACCTCAGTGACTTCAGTGCTTTCCAGCTGCCGTAAAGCCCCATTCTTACTCAGTTCTGTAGCATTAGAACACTCTCTTTGTAAGATGTAAATGAAGTATGCATGTGCATTGGCTGCTGAACTCACTTTTGTGCCATTTTTGTAAGTACAATAGTTTTGCACAACCTATATACATACACCTATATTATATAATACATGTATTATAATATTATATGTATTATATAGTACATATAATATTATATATTATATAATATATGTATTATAATACAATATATATTATAACACATATATTATTATTTGTATTATATATTATATAAACACATAATATATTACAATACATATATTATATAATGCATATAACATATAATACATATATTAAAGTGCACAAAGTCATGTGTACATGTGTGTTGCAGTCACAAGCATAAACATTGTACAATAGGATGAGAAAGACAGATTATAAACTAACAGGGAGGAACATGGGATAACAAAAATATCAACTCATGCAGAAGAAGGCCAGAAAAGAGAGAAATGGGGATACCTACAATGCTGTGTGGGGGTTCTTACTGTAATCCCAAATGCTGTGTGCAGTCATCCAAGTGCTGTATTCTTTTTTCTAGTTTTCCTAACAATCCAAAAAGTTATATTTACAATCCCATTGAGATGTTATTGGAATCCCAGCAAGTTAATTCCAATCTACCACCCCCAATGCAACCCAAGGCAAGAGTAAAGTTACCAAGACAGATTCCAAGTTAAGGGCAGCCAAGGGTTCCTAAACCCAATCCCCGTGAGAATGCGTGGACAGAGGCCCTGATCCTAAGCCTCTCCCAGAATTTATTATCTTGCGAAGAAGCAGGATGGCTCAGGGATGAATGACAGTGAGGAATTAAGTGAGTAACTGGAGCTGGCTGGCCAGGTAGCAAGAAAAACATCTCTGCAAAATTCAGAGAGAGGGAGATGCAAGAATCAATTTGCATAATTTAATTAAGGTAGCAACTGAATTGTTTTAAGAGGCTGTTGCTCCCGTTTCTGATATGTAAACTTTTGTGCCCTGGGGAGTCAGCACCTCTTTACCTTGAGGCTCATACCCGGCTGACCTTCCTGGAGCTGACTCTCTCTACCATCCCGCTGTGCTTATATATTTCAGAGAGAGCACTATGTGAGGAAACAGAAGACTGTCTGATGGCTTTAGAGATTACATACCAGCACCTCAGCTGGCCTTATTTACAATGCTTAGAGCCAGTTGAAGAGAGAAGGAAATACCATAGTCAGCTCTGTACATATCAATATAAGAAAATAAGTCTCGATATAATCAAAGTTGCAGCAATTGTTCTGCCTTCAAGGGGAGTCACCCACGTTGTCTCCCACAGGTCCCCTGTGCCAGAACCATGCTGGGTGGACCCCTGCCTGTACTCTTGATGTTCAAGAGGACCTGGGGCTGGGAGGATGGTACTGACCAACAGCAAAAAGGCCGCTGTCTTTGCACTTACTTTATCCATCCTCAAATCATTCAGGCCAAGCGGCTCTGACAGTCTCTGAGATTTGTGAAGTGAGTTCTGGGAGGAACATGACAGGATTTGACTGTGGCTGCTTAAAATTAATGTTCAGTGTCTGAAAGCTGCAAGTCCAAACACTAAATTCCTCCCTCATTGTCTTAGTTACTTTTCTCTTGTTGGGCGAGACAAAGTACCCAATGCCCAAAATTAGAGAAGGAAAGGTGTATTTGGCTCACAGTTTGTGGAGGTTTCATAATTCCATAATTGGCTGGTTCCAAGGCAGAGTGGCACAGCACAGGGGCAACACTTCAAGGTGGCAGAAGGCAGCAAAAGCAACAAGAGCAAAAGAGCGAGAAAGAGTAAGCCTCTTTTCTTCCTTATATTGTATGCAGGCTACCAGTCCTTGGTGTAGCTCTCACACCATCTCCCTGCCCCTTCTTGCACAGGCTCAGGATGTTTACAAAACGAGGCTGCCCCGGAGCCCCCTGCTGAGTTGCTTAGTTAAACTTCTCAACTTGTCAAATTGACACAATGAACAACATGGAGAGGGATAAGGGCTTGTTCCCAACACCCCAGGATACAGAACTGTTGAGTTACTTAGCTAAGCTTCTAGACTCCTCAAGTTGACACAGTGTATCAACCCTAACTCTAGTCTTTTAAGTTTGACTTACAGATTTTGTTTTTTTAAAATTTTTATGAAACTCTTAAATTTTAGTAGTCACCTTTTCAGGGCTGTTGAGTACTGCAAGTTTATTTTATCAAATATCATTAAACATTTTACATTGTAACAATAAGTATAATGTTTTCAAATTCCTTCCTAGGCATTTAACCTATTTGAACAAAGCCTTTTCAATAGTAAGTAATTTTTAGAAGTCTAACAGTTCACACTTGAAATGCAATGAACCCAAGTTCTCTTACATATTCCAATACTGTGCATAAATGCTCTAAGATTTCTATGTAGCATTATAAGACTAAATCAGTTACTTAATTGTGCATTTCAGAATGGATTTATGAATTTTTTTTGTAATCAGCCAATTTCTTTAAACAATATGGGAGTATGAATTATCAAGCCTGTTCATATTTCTTCATGTAAAAGCTGTAATTCTATGCATCTGATCATATTAATCATTTATAGAGCTTATGGCCAGGACAAAACAGAATCTGGTCATCCAGGACACTGGAACTCAAGAGCTGTGCATGCATTTCCCATCCCCAGACCTGGCCATGCCTGTAGCTTTAAAGATAGTTTCTGAAACTCATGGTGCATAACACGGACACGTCAGTGTGTAAAGTGCAAAGTATGACTTAAATATCTTTATCACTTTTCAGCAACATGCTTCCAATCACCACCCAGGCAAGAGTCAGGGCACTACTGAGACCAGTGTCCCTACCCTTCCCTTTCCTGTCACCACCCTGTCCCTCCCTCAAAAGCAACCCTCTTCCTATTTTCCTTGTATTAACTGAGGCGGGAGAGTAGGGTTGAGTACTGGCCAGGCTGTGGGCCTGACTTATCAGTGACAGTGACCCAGGACTCACGAGCAGGGCAGCCCCAGAGCTCTGCACATGGAAACGATCTGAGCGTGCGACCTTCAATCCTTGCAAGAACCCAAGCAGGGTTTGAATAAGATGGCATAGAGCTGAGGTCGGCCCGAGGGGTGGGAGACACGGAAGGCGCCTGCCCCTTTCCTCGGGCCACTGTGCATTGTTTCTCAGTGGTCCCTTCACACCTGGAGAGTGACTTTCTTTTCCTACTTGTAGCTGGTTGAACTCCGTCTGCAGAGCACGTTTCTCTTCTTTTCACCCCTACAATAAATGTAAAATCTCTGCCTTTTGAGCTTGTCTTGACCATGTCTTTGCCTAGGACAGAAAGAACCTAGAAACTACCCCTAGAAGACTCTGGCACCCCAAAGCCCAGTGATGCTACCATAGAAGTATGCATTCAAAATTCTATTGGCTATTTTTCTTTTGGAAAAAAAAATGGTGCTATCTGCTGTGGGATCAGCTGCATGAGGCTTAAGGTGTGTGGCGTAGACATTTCACCTCCATAGCCATGGGGGGTGGTCTCTGGAATGGGTATCTGTGCTGTCTCTATCCCCCTCACCCTGGTGGGCTTGTGGTTTGATCCATCTGGGTGCTCCTGTGAGTAGCCTGGCTGTGATGTATCTGATCATGACCATGTGACGCAGGGCACTTCCTGGGCATCGTCCGGAACCTGCGAGGGATGAGACACAAGTCTCCTGCTGTACCCAGCTCTGCACTGGCCCAGCTGTGGCCGAACCACTGTGTCCATCTGGCCCTGCAGAGTGGCCCCGCCTGGCCCCACGTGGCACTCTTAGATGCCGGGAGCTTCAGGTGTGGTGTGGGGCAGCATCTCATCCTGGCTGTATTTCACATTTCTCTCTGAAGTAATTTGATAGAGAGCCTTTTAAGATTGAATACGGGTCCCTTGTATAAATATATTGGCATCTTCTTATAAATATAAATCTATAGGACCTTTTTAATAAATATTCTGGACATCATCCTTTGTGAAGTGTCTGTCCAGCACATTTTTGTTGCCATTGTCACAGTACTTTAGCTGGAACTCAGGGCCTGGTGAATGCTAGGCAAGCACTTTACCTCTGAGATGTACCCCAGGGCCTTAGATAATGCTGCTATACCTATATGAATGTATTTTACAAGTGCATCCTAGCTAGCCGATTTTGGCACATTTTATGTGATGTGCCATATTTTGATGATTCCTATTCCCATTACCTCCCTGTCCTTCCCTACCCTACATATTTATTATCATGTGCAGGAATCCTTTCAGGGAAGAGCTTGTGCTTTTTCATTTTAAATTGGTTATGTAGAGAGTAACACGCCCTGCCCTCGTGCCTGGAACCTGTGAAATTTCCAGGACAAACTTCAGGATGTGATCAGGGCGGCAGACCCTGGGGTACCCGGATGGCTGCAGTCTAAGCCCAGGGGCCTTAGTAGCGGATACCCTGCAGGCTGTGGTCAGAAGCAAGGTGACAATAAAGTAGGTCAGAGATAGGATGCTTTGAAGCCAGCTGAAGTGACCCCATTCAAGCTCAATGAGCTGTCACTAGGAGCAGAAAAGCACAGGGAATGGATCCCCCACAGAGCCTGTTGCCAGGGCCAGCCTTGTAGGCTTTAGGCCCCCAAGGCCTCTTTGGGACTGCTGACCTCCAGAACTTTAGTGACCAGTGTGTTGTTTCAAGCTGCTACATGAGTGGTGGTGGCTAAGGGCGTGTGTGTCGCAGAGGGATCCCTTCTCTGAGGTTTCCTTTTCTTCTTACCCCTCCTGGCCTTTCCCGCTCAAGGGCACCCCTCCCCACCCTTGGGGGCCTGCTCAGCAATGTCCTGGGTGAGGCATTGAGGCAGGGCCCAGATGCCCTATACCTGCCCCCTGGTTTGCTGTGATGGTTTTTCTGGCTGGGGGCGGGGGTGGCAGCTGCCCGAAGCGCAGTCTACCTTGATGGGAAGCAGCCAGGCTCTACCCAGCTCCCCCCTCACTTTTTTGGGAGTTTTCCAGCCAGAGGTGACCTTTCAAAAGATGTGTGATGAACTGTGGGGACCTGGGAGACATGGGAAAAGGTGGGTCACCTCATATCATTGGCCAGAGCTTGAAGCTGGAGGCAGAAAGATGGGGGGCAACATGCTGATCTCTCTGGGCATCAGTGCCCCTGTCAACTGAGGGGCTCCCTGACTCTTGGGACTTCCCAAGCTCATGAGAAGCCCCTGCTCCCCAAAGCAGAAGAAGGGGTGTGTATATCCCCACACCTGTGTTTGAGAAATACGAAGGAAAACGAGAGCCAGGGAGGAGGTCGGCTGGAGAGACGTGTTTCAGAGACATAACTGTTGCTCCTGGTGAGGCTGGGAACAGATGGGCGAGCGGGCACTGGCATGGAGGGTGCCCAGGGCAGAGGGCAAAGGGCACAACGGAGCGGGACAGCACCTTCCTGAGAGGAGACTGTGATTCTGTTGTGGCTTCTGCCCCTCGGGGAGAGGGGTCTCTGCTGGAGCTAGGTGGCCCGCAGCTTCATCTCCGACACCTTGTAGCTGTATTTGTACCCCCTGCCTGACTGCCAGTTCATGCCATTGGCGTAGCTTTCGTGGGAACCCCTGAGGTAAAGGCCGTTCAGGTTGGACACGTGGCAATGCCCGTACCACCAGGCTCCTTTGTACTGCTCCGCACAGCTGCTGGGGCTCTCGTCATTGTCCTGGTCTTTGGTGGAGAAGAACTTGTTGCCGTGGGACGTCAGAGAGTCTCCTGCTCGGGGAAAACATGGCTCCTTGGATGCTGGGTGTGTCTGGCCTCGCTGGGCCTCACTGGGCCCTGCCTTCTGCCTCAGTGGGCACCTCCTGGCCTTATGAAGATGAAGGTCCTGCCCCAGCGTGGGCAGCTGGTACCTGCTCCCTCCCACCAGAATCCTGCATCCTGCATGTCCCTGGTCCACCTCCATGGGCACAAAGGCCACTGCTGTGTGCTGTGGGTGAGCAGCTTCGCCCAAGCCTTGACTTTTCCATGTGCAATGGAGACGAGGGTCTCTGCCCGCCTCCTTCCCCGGGAGTCTCAGAGGATCCCGTGCAGGTCGAACAGAAGCACGGAGTCCACAGCGCCATCCAGAAAGCTCCCAGGGACCCACCTGCCCCCACAGCTCCAAGCTCAGCACAATTATGTGGGCTTCGTGCCCAGTGCACTGGCCCAGCAGGTGCCCTGGAGGCAGTGTCCCCAGAACCATGGGGCCAAAGTCTCAAAGAACTGTGGACACAGCTTTGGGGTGTCATCTGATCGTAACCACATCCCAGGGACCAGGCAAGGTAAAGACATGGGGGTGCTGAGCTCGCACCGCAGCCCTTGCCCAGGTCCCGCTCAGACGCTCACCTGCGCTGCCCTCCACAAAGGTGCCCAGCACCAGCTTGTACTTCTCTGCCTCGGCTGCCACCCTGAAGGAGTTGTACTTGGCAAAACTGTGGTTGCCGTCGAAGTCCACCAAGTCCACGCGGAGCTGGATGCTTCCTGTGGGAGACCCCTGGGTCTTCAGCCACTGAGACCCTCCTGCTACCACCACGAGAGGGAGCCAGCCTGCACTTGGCAGCTGGAGGAAGCTCAGCGGGGTGCAGGAACATCAGGGTGCACTCCAGGGCTCCCTGTGTCTACATAGCTTCCCCACTGTCCCTTGGCTGTCCTGAAGACCCAGCCTGGCTGTCACTCACTGGGATCACTTTTCTCTGAGAGTATAAGAAGCTAAGTGTGGGGGTTTGGCAACTGTCTTCCTGAAAGAGTTCGAGCCATTTTGCTACAGTGATCCATGCACACCCGTGTGCAGAGCCGCACAGCGACCCGCGTGTGGCCCCCACTCTGTCCAGTGCTGCTCACCCTGGGCCGTCAGGGCATGAATGTTGTCGTTCCCCAGCCAGAACTCCCCAAGCTGACTGCCGAAGCCCTGCTTGTAGGCAGCCCAGTTCCGAAAGAAGTCCACGGAGCCGTCAAACCTGCGCTGGAAGACCTGGGGGAGGGCAGCCAGGGCACTTGGGGGACAGGAGGCCAGGTCGATGCCCCACAGTGTGGGACAGGAACTGAGAGCTACTGAGCCCATGGGCGGGATGCCAAGAGCTTCCACATGGTCTCATCCCAGATCCCACGGGATGGAGGGGGACAAGGAGGTCCCCAAACAGCTGGCAACCAGCTGGAAGCCATGCGGAAGGACAGCAGTGGTCCCAGGACCTGGACTCTAACCCACGGGGTCCCCTCCTCTGTGAGGCAGGTGTCTTCGTGGGCTGCAGAGTGGGGCAGGGAATCTCAGTCTCCCTGCCAGCCACTGAACCATTCCCTGGGATTCCCGGGGGCTTACTTTTGTACCAGGACCCCATCCCAACACTCACGGTCCACCCGCCCCCGTCCACTTCCATGTCGCATAGCACCATCAGGGGCCGACAGTCAGGCAGGTAGATGGTGTACCAGCCGCTCAGGAAGTAGCCCCGGCTGAGAAGCTCCTTGCAAGTCCGAGGTCCTGGGAATGGGACCAAAAGAGAGGTGGGACCTGGCCCTGAGTGGGCTGCACAACGCAAGCCCAGGATCCTCCCAGCCCCCAGCCTGTGGGTGGAGCATAATTTCTCCCCGAAAAGCCGCAGCCATGGAAGTCACTCATCACCAGGCAAAGGCTGCCCGGAGTCCGGGTAACCGAGTGACGGACGGACTGTGTAGACCGAGGTTTATCCTGGCACTGTGGCCCGCAGCTCTGCCCAGCTGGCCGGGGTGGGCTGGGCTCAGGCACAGGGTGGGCAGCACAGTCACCTGTAGCACAGGACGAAGAAGACCCGGCGTCTCCTGATGGGCAAAGAAGAGACACTGGCATCAGCTCTCATCCTCAGCAGCGGCCCCAGTTGCCCTGGTAACGCAGAGGAGGGGCGTGGAAGGCAGCACGGCCCGAACCCAGACCCCAGGCCCTGCTTCCCTGGGTGCCCGCTGAAGAGCTCTTCCCTGAGGCTGGCAGTGAGCGCTCCCTCGGTGGCCTCAGGTACCAATCAAGGTGGAGCAGTGACTCTCAAACCCATTTGCGCCCATCTATGCTCCACCCACATGGACCACGTGGTACCAGGGACCCAAGTCTGTGCCCTAATCTGTGGCTTTTGTTTCAAGATAAAGAACATGACTGTATCTGATACTGTGTCTGTTACTGACTTTACAGTTTTCTAAAAGAGACGAGATGAGAATTCCTACAAGCCAAGGGCCTACATTGCCCAACAATGCCGTCTGGCCAGTCCCTCGGACCGGCTGCTGGAAGACAGGGAGCTTTTGGGGCTGGGGCGGCCCACTGTACCCAGGTCCCGGACACCCTCCCTCCTGCTGCCCAGAGAGGCACTGGCTTGGCTGAGGCCTCAAGGACCCAGCTCTGGACCAAGCCCACCCCGTGCTCTGTGCGTGCTCTGGGGCAGTGGGTGGATGGCTCACCTTTCTCTCCACGAATCCCTTTGTCCCCGCGGTCCCCTGGAGGGAGGCAGAGAGTGGGAAGCTGATGGTGAGAAGATCATGTCTGCTGAGGCTGACCCATCCCCTCCCCCGTCCCCTCTGGTCACCACAGGGGCAGCACTGCCCGGAAGGAGAGCCAGGCCCTGCTGGTCACTTTGCCCGCTGACTTCCGCCACGGAGGGAACCCCAAATGTGGGACTCGGCAGGGTCCTTCCAGTCTTGTCTCCCCACTCCCGGATCTGTATGACAGGCTGCTCTGCAGTCACCTTTGGGCCCAGATGGTCCTGCCTTGCCAGGGGGTCCAGGGGCTCCTTGTTCTCCTGCAAATTCCACACAGGACCCCTGAGAAAAATGCTCCTCCTCAATCCCACCCCAAAGTCTTTTCCCCATGCCATGACATCCCACCCTCCAGACGTTCCAGGCCCCACTGCCCTTGGAGCTGCTGGCCCCGCCAGGGCTGAGCCAGGTGGGGACCTGAGGGTGTGTGGATGGGGCCCAGTCCCAAGTGGCTGTCCAGGAGCTGGAATGCAGGAAGGCTCACTGGCCCACTCTGCTTTCTGGCTGCACCCTGGATCCCCCTCCACCCTTGTTGACACAAAGCCTGGGGCCATATCGTCCTCTCAGAGCTGGACTGTCCACTCAGGGCCAGGTCCTGGGATGAAGGGCACATCCTCAGAGAGCACTCCACCTTAGCAGGTCCCAGGCAGGGGGAGGTGGCCCCGCATGTGACTGGCCTCACAGCTTGTGTTGCTGGCTCCTGTGGGATCAGAGACCCCTAAGCCTCTGTTCCAGCCACCGTGTGTGCTGAGCCTGAGCTAGGTCCTCCCTTTCTGGGCAGATGGACCCTAGGGCTGGGAGAGGTGGCCCCCAGTCCCTGGGAGGGCAGCCAGCATGTCCTCCAGCCCCACTCTACCCTCATGGTGCCAGGGGCCATCACTTTCTGTTTTGACCCAGGATATGCAGTGGCAGGAAACTGCTATGTGGGGTCAGCATCCCTCCATCCCTGTACTGACTGAAACACTGCCCACTTCCGGGTCCCTCTGTGGGCTTCAGGGGACAGAAATCCCAGTCTGGCAGGTCCACTCTGGTGAGAAGGTGCCCAGACTCCTCACAGGACGAGTGTCAAGGCTATCCAGGTTCTTCCTGTCCCCACCAGGTGCTGTCCCCAGACCCTGCCTTGAACACCTCTGGGCACAGGGAGCTCACTCCAGGAATTAGCCTGCAGGGCATTCAGGCACATCTGGCCACACCAGGCTCAGGGGACAGAAACCTACCATGGAGCTCCTTCCAGAGGGTCAGGTGCCACAGGCACAGGGCCGGGACAGAGCAGCAGATGTAGGAAACTGCCCAAAGCTCTGAGGGGTCACTAAACATGCTTCCTCTGAAGGCATCCTCAGAAGGCCTGGAGCACCAAGTCTGCTTCTCTCAGTGGCCTGGGCAGCGGCCAGGACCCAGAGTAGGGCAGTGCCTTCCTGGGCATCCCATTGTGGAAGGGTGAGTGCCCCTCTTGCCGTGTCGCTGACCCCACACCCGGCCAACACGCACCTCTCTCTCCTTTGGCTCCTGCCTCACCCTTGGGCCCTGGGGGTCCAGATGGCCCTGGGCAGCCCCGGAGAATGGCGAGCTTGTCAGTGCCCTCCACGCCCACCACCTTCACCTCTGCAGAGAAACACACACATGGCCCATCAGTGTGGTCACCTGAGCCAGAGGCCTTGCAGAACCAGACATCACCCACTGGCAGGGCCTTGCCACCTCTGGAGGACAGGTAGGGACCTCTAAGGAGTCAACAGGGTGGATGTGCAGGGCTGAACCCCAACTTTGGGGGTCAACCTGCGCCAGAGCACCCAGCACCTCAGTCCTGGGGTCCAACCTCATGGCTGGGCATCCTCGGGCAGGTCACTAAGCTCTCTGAGCTTCCATCTCCTCAGCTCCAAGTGGGAAAAGGGACCCAGCTTCGGGAGGATTAGGTTGAAAGATCTTGGTGTCATTTCTGGGAGGATGAGTGTTGCCCTCAGCAAACGACAGTCAGAGTCTCAGGAGACGGGGTGAAGTCGATGGCACGTTCTCACTCTCAGACCTCGGGACTGGCTGGGAAGGGTCACCTGGGTCCCTGGGGAGGGGACACCTGATCCAGGGGGTAGGCAGAGTGTGCTACCCACACTGGACCCATACACAGTTCATTAGTCTCAGCCAAACATTGTTGATTAGAAGCGCATGCATCCCTGGGGAGACCACGGGGGGTCTGGGATTGAGCAAAGCTCTCTGGGAGATGGGGCAGGGCCACCTCTGGGTCACTTCCTTTCTGCTCTGGGGGCTTCAGGAAAGCTCCAGGTGTGGCTTGTGTAAATGCATGACTCCAGGACCCCCTGTTCCAGGACCAGAGAGAGAGGCTATTGCAGCACATGGCACGGAACCAGGACCTGGGGTCGGGGGACAACCTGTGCTTTTGCCAAGCACCTCAGGTGAGTGTGGCGGCCACCAGGGAGGTGGGGGATCTCAGAGTTTTCCCCACAAAGCCCATGAGCAGGTGGAGCCAGTGGTATTTGTTTCCTTCTTGGTGAGGGGGTCAGGCCCTGTCTGCCAAGCTCTGTGGGGGCAGCTGCCCCAGGCTTGGGGGCTGGCTGGCCGTGGTGAGCCCGAGTGCGTGTCACTCAGGGTCTCTGCGCCTCCAGCTCCTCATCTGGGAAGGACGTTAGAGCTGCGAGAATCTTTGCAAAACAATGCGTGTGAGCTGGGTGTTGGGGGGTAGGCACGTCCTCCGGCACGCTAGGAGGCCAAGGTGGAAGGACGGCAAGTTCGAGTCCTGCTGGGCTACTTAGTAAGGGCCTGTCTCAAATTAAAGAGTAAAAGGGGGCTGAGGCTGTAACTCAGTTCAAGGGCTGAAAGAAAAAGAGAAAAGAAGAGGAAGAGAGGAAGGAAAGAAGGAGGAAGGAAGGAAGGAAGGAAGGAAGGAAGGAGAAAAAAAGAAGAAAAGAAGATAGGTGGCCAGTGGGTTGTAGCCCTCAGCCCTGGGGGAGGGGGAGAGTCCGTCTCACCTGGACAGGTGTCGATAGCCTGGACAGCCAGGTCTTGGACACACAGGAGCAGGACAAGCAGGACAGTGGTTCCCCAGGCCATGGTGACCCTGCTCACCTCCAGGTTGCATGTGTGGCCTGGAGGACACTCTCAGCACTTTTAGGGCAGGGGAGCTGTGGGTACGGTGTCTCAATGGCCCCGAGGGGACGCCCACTTCCGACAGCTGCCTGATTGCTCAAGAGGAGGTGAGGAACCGTCTCACGGGGACACCAGGCAGAGTCCCTCTGCCAGACAGGCACCGGAGGATGGCAGCAAGGCGAGGGCAGACGCGGGGTCCTGTGCCGAAGAGAGGGGGAATGAGTGGAGGGTCCCCGTGGTCCCCCCGGGAAACTGTCAGAATGAGCCTGTTCAGCAGAGGGAACTGGGCTGAGAAACTAGGCATGAAGAACTGGAAGAGGAAACCTTAAAAATGTGCAGGATTTGGCCCCAGAGGCAAATAACTAAATAGATACAACAAAACGCACACTGGTCCACGTGGAGAGCTCTCACGTAGGAGCTGCCAGATTCATAGGAAGACGGGACATCTGTCCTTCGTCCCTGACTCGGATTGGGAGGACATCAGTTTCCCCATCTGACCTCGGGGTTCCCCATGGGATCCATCACCTCCCCACTGCGTGATCCTTGACGCGGTGGGCTTAAGATATCTGTGAAAACCGAGACTTCCTTGAGCAGAAACCAGGACCATCGGGCCTCTCCCGACACCCATCGGCTTTAGGAAGCTGCAGAAATTAATCCGGTGGGCCGAGGAGGTAGTTTACCTCCAGACACAAAGCCAGGTGTGCTGATCTTTGTCCTATGACACAAGTAGCCACTCAGCGTGCCTGGGAATGATGGCTTTTTAGCACGTGGACATTTTCGCCTGGAAGTAAGGAGAGAGAAACTTGACTTTTGTCACACAAGAAAACAAAACAAAACAAACAATGTTAGGAGAACCACACGTCCCAGTGTGGAAGGTAAAAATGTAGCTTTAGGGTTCTGACTGTGAGTTCTCAAACACTCAGAAGTATCTTCAGGGTAGAAGACCACAAAACCAGGACGGAAGTCTGAAGAGCTGACATGGAGATTAAGAACACTGGTGTGTCGCGATGTTCCACCGACAGAGAGGAAAGACCAGCTGCTGGGGCCGGAGCTCTGTGGACAGACACAGGGGACAGAGGGCTTGGATCCAGAATAAGGACCGGGCAAAATGAAAGCTAGATGATGGGGAGGGGCAGACAGATCCTTCTCCAGGGGAGGGGGAGCAAGAGATGGGGGCCGGGGTGGAGAGGTGCGTGTTCCTGCGCTGGCTCCACGGGGGGGGGGTGTGTGAGCGTGAGCTGCCGCGCACGGGGAGCACCCACGGAGGAAAGGTGAGAGTGTCCCAGCAGAGCCTTTCCACAGAGAGACTGCTTCGAAATCTCACATCCCATGAACTGATTGTGGACATTTTCACACCAATAAATACAGCTCCTCGTGTTTAAAAGAAAGAAGGCCTGAAAATCAATTGCAAAGCCCGCCACACCCGAGAGCCCCTGCAGAAATCAGCCACATAAGGTGCTTCAAACCCAGAGGAACAGGCATTCAGCCTTGTGAATCCCTGAAGAAATGGGGTTGAAGTCTCATGGGGCATCCCCCCCATTCACCCCCCTCCAGTAAATATTTGCACAACAGCAAAGTACAGGGTTTCTGGGCGGATGCCTGAGAAATGGGGGTGGGGGATCTGTGGGAAAGGTCTTGGCATTACTTCCTGCAGTTTCTGGGGAGCAGCAAGCTCTGAGGAACAGAGGGGTGTGGCGGGGATGGAGGGCCTCACCCGAGAGCGGGTGGCCCCCAGCATGCTGTGCACCCCCTGCAGAACCGGCGCCATACTGTGGGACCTGCTGGGTGGCAGTGAAGCCCAGCACACCTGCCTGCAAAAGCGTGGTCGGGATTCACGAAGGGAGCCTTGAAGGAAAGAGGCCAGCGTGACAGCGCTGACTGCTGCACTGGGCAGTAGGCTAAGGGGTGCACGTCCCCCATGGTGCCAAGTGGAACCCGGGTGGCTCCCTGCGGGGAGGGAGCCTAGGTGTGCTTGTGCCCCAGGATGGGTGATCAATGCTGCCCCACCGGGCGGCGCAGGTTTAGGTTTATGCACTTGGTGAGGGGATGTCACCTCTCACTCTGAGAAGGAAGTTTAAACCATGAGCAAGGCCCTCGGGGGTCTCGGTCACTCTGCATTTCCTTCTGCTTACTTTGGGTGTGGGACAGCCAGTGCCAGGGTCCCTCTTAGCCCCTCCTCACTTCCGGGAGCCTGACCTTCCTGCAGGCTCACTAGCTCTGGAGCCTTGGGCCCGGGCTGAAGTCTGAGCCAATGCGACTGAGTTAGATAAAAATATTCTAGTCCTGGAAGGAGCCAGAGCAGAAGCTCAGATACTTTGCAACCTCGGAGGAGACAGACGCCTCTGCTGAGGGCCAGATCTCAGGACAAAAGGCAAAAAACAAATGCAACCACGCGCTAAGGATAGACATCAGGGATTAATATTCTAAGTAAGTATGGGTCACCTTGAGGAAACCAGGAGTCACCATCCCAACCCCTACAGGAAGAGTCACTGCTCCTTAAGCATGCCCGCTTGCTGTGTGGCTCACTTCCCCATTTGTCCCTGGTCAATTATTGGTCAATTATAATTATTTTTTAATAATTGGTACAGGGGACTGAACTCACGACCTTGAGCTTACAAGGCAGGCACTTATGCCTCTGAGCTAAATCCCCAGCCCCTTGATTTGGTCAATTTTACCTCAAAAATTAGTCTTATTGGTTGACCATAGTTCTGTCCCACCTCATACCCATCTGACTTGTGGGTTCCCATTTTTCCCCACCTTAGACCTGCCTCACGTGGTAGTTTTGCTCTATAAATGTCCCTAGAAAAGACAAAGTCTTTGGCAGCCCACTCGGGACCCCTCTGTCTCTCTCTGGCCAAAGCTTTCTTTCTCTCAATAAATATTTCTGCTCTTAACCTCCACTGTTCAATGTTAGAGAACACGAACTCATACCAGACATCTACCACGTTGGGTGTTTCCTTCCCGTGTATCACAGGGACCAGCCTGGAAGAGGCAGTGGGACAGAGGGAATGGTCCTTCTGCCTGGTCTCTGCCCACCCATCCAGGGCCACCGACTCCCCTCCATTGCTGGGACATGTGACACAATGCTTTATTCTATGAGGATGTGATACTGCTGCATAACACAGCTAGAAGCCCAGCTGCCCCAACCCCAAGTTGCTTTGGCCAGGGAGACAGCATGTGGCAGTCTGCTCTGCAGACCTGGGGGACCCCGTTTCTGTCATCTCGTCAGCTAGCCCTGACCCCCTCCCCATCTTGGGCCCTGGCCTTGGAGGTACAGTTACATCTCCCTCCCCCGCCACCCGGGCGTGGCTCTTGGCTGGGCTGCCCTGTCCATTCCTCTGCTGGGCCCAGCTTCCCATCCCATTCATCCAGTCCAGAGGGCTGTGGGAAGGGGGCCGCCCTCCTAGCTGGGCCTGGCTGGGGCTCTGCTCACTGCTCCTGGGATCCCAGGGACAGGGTGCCTGCCAAATCCTTCCTGGAGCCCAGGAAGGGCCCATCTCCACCAATTTTGGGTACTTCCTCTACAGGGGAAGAGGAAGTGAGGGTTTGCCTTGACTAACACCAGATGTGTCCACGCCCATGGGAGTCTCTTGTCTCTAGCCTCAGGTCATCCCACACCACCCTCCGCTGAACCTTCTCCAGCCCTGTTTGCTGTGCCCGGGCTTCCAGGGCAGGGCGTCTGAAGACCCTTCACATCCTTCCCTCTCTATGCCTCACCTCTGACCAGAGTCCTTCAGGTTTTAGGGTTGCTTCTGCCTGAAACCCCTCCCCCACCAAGAGTCTTCCTGCCCATCCCAGGCATCATCCTGCCCCATCTCAGCCACTTGGTCCCCAGAGACCAGGAGGAGTGGGTACAGAATGCAGGAGACAGGACAGAGCCTGGCAGCATCTCAAATAGTGGCCCTCAGCCATCTGCCCCAGATGTGGACTCAAGGGACAGAAGATTGTCCTGTTCATTGGCAGGATGTGGAGTGGCCCAAAGCGGGAGTAACCCCAGGGTCCGTCACCCTGTGGAGGAATAAACAAAACAGGCAGCCTGGCTTGCAGGGGAACATTACCAGCCATGAAAAAGAAAGCGATTTGGATTCAGGCCACATCACTGGCGAAACTTCAAGATGAGCTACATGGGAAAACCAAGCCATATGCATCATCCTATTTATGCAAAATATCCAGAGTAGGCAAATTCACAGAGAAAGATGAGTCCTTAGCCAGGGCACAGGGAGGTGACAGGTTTAGGGTACAGGATTTCTTTCCAGGTGATGAAAATGTTCTGTAACTCAAACTTGCTGATGGCTGAGAGACCCTGGGTGAGAACCTCTAATGGCTGCTGGATTGTGCACTTTGTGTGTGTAGCTTGTACAGCGTGTGAATTATATCTCCATAAAAGTGGTAAAGAAAGAGAGCCCTTGCAGGAAAGTGACAAATGGGTCTCCCTGAACCCCGGAGACCCAACCGAGATGCACTGCAGGGCACCGCACGCAGAACGCCCCGCCCCGAGGGCAGTGTTTTGTCCAGCACTGCAGGGCGCCCCATCCCGTACTTGCCCCCCTTCACCTCCTCCCTGCTGAGACCCCAAGGCTGGTGGCTCCACAGCTCCACTGCTCAGCAGCTCATGGGAGGGGTAGGGGGTGCGAGCGAGGTCATCGGTAGCTCCTGGCCACAGAGAAGAAAAACTGAGGCTTAGGAAGTGCCCGCAGGTCAGCAGGCCGGGAGACAGACACCTTGGCTGCCGCAGGAAGTGTCCCCCGCCCTGAGGCCTGTCTTAATTTCCCTGAGATAATAACACAGTGCAGAATGCCTGCCAGGCATCTGAAGACAGATGACCACTGTTTGCAGGGTAATAGTTTGTGTCAGAATCAATTGGAATTTATATCTCAGGAGAGAGGTAATTCCCTTTAGAAAGCTCCAGCATCCCTGGGACAGGAGGAGTTGTGTAGGGCCGCTCGCTGAAGACATAAACAGACAGCGTGCCACAGAGGAGCCGGCACAGCCGGGTCACATTTTTAATGTCTTAATTGAGTCTTCAAGGCCTAGCACCCTGTGGCGAGAACAAACCTCAGGATGTCGTCTTTCAGCTCTGGCAGAGAGAAAATAAATGGGATTCGAACCTTCCGGGAACTCGGGAGAAACACGCGGGATGGAGGGTTGTTTCCCTGGAGTTTTGTCTTGTTATGTTTTTGTGGTTGTTCTTATTTGGTTTCATGTCTATTTTTAAAGCTTATGAACAAACAAGAAAAATCCAGAACCTTGTTCTCACCTAAGTAAAATGAGTCATTCTTAAAATCCCAAATCCTTGCCTGGCTTTTCTGTTGCTGTTGTTTTTTTGGGCCCAGGGACTGGTACACAATCTGCCTCGCTCTTGATTTAGGCGCACTGCCGCCAAGCTCTGCCTGCTGGCCTGCGCTTCGCGAGGGTGGACCGGGGCCGTCATATAAAATGCATGAGCCAGGCGGCGAGGAGGCGGCGAGGAGGGCCGGGAGCCATGCAGAAGGCGCGTGCCAGTCTCCGTGCAAACATATTTACTCTGCATAGAGGAATGGGCTGAGGCTGGGCAGGACATTTGTTCTTGGAAGTGGATTTAATTTTTAAACTTTGCATGAGGACAGGATTAACCTTGCTGAAGGGTATTAGGATGTGGGTAGAATGTATAAAACTAATCCTGGAGGTGCAGGGCTACAGGAGGAGCCCAGGAAGGAATTAAAGATTTGTAGCTCCTTAATGCCTTCTCCTGGACCGGCCTCCACCCAGCACGGTTGCCCCTGGGCTGCAGGTTCTCTGCCTGGTGGAGGAGAACAGGTTACAGCTTAGGTCTTACCATCCAGCCTTTCCATTATCCTTCCTGCGTCCCCAGTTCTGGCTGTTCCAGTGAGAAGGGACCTGCCTGTGAACAGCTCAAACCTATGCACACGTATGCGCACACATACGTGTCTGCCAGGCCCTTTCTCACCCTCTATGCAGAAACCCTCCCTGGAAAGCAGAGAGAACCTGCTTTCTGTCTCCCCCATCAGCTCCAGCCTCCTCTATGGATAGGGAGGCAGCCAAGTGAAGAATCCCAGGGAAGGCTCTGATTGGCTGGCTACCAGCCAATCATGATGGTGGGAGGAAATGGACCCGGAACTTCAGGCTCAGGCAGGAGGAGCAGTTTGTTGGATCTGTGTGAGAGAAAACCTTTCGGTCCTGACACACCAGGATAGTTGTTCACTTTAAGCTCATCCAGAATCCATCTAGAAATTTCCAAACCCAATCAGCAAGTTGGGCAAGCAGGTTGTAGCCTATTTCTCAAGCACTTTATTTTCATGATTTCCCCACCAACTGTTTCAATAACGGACATCTCAAAAAGAAGGAGCAGGAAGCAAAACAAGGGCCCAGAGTGTCTTGTGGCTTCAAACGCAAACCCCTACTTCATCCTGTGGTTTGGCCAAAACCAGTTTTGGGGAACTCCAGCCACTCCCAGGCTTGTGCAGGCCACAGGTTCTGCTTTCAAGGATTACACAGTAGGGGCCCTGGTGACATTCGGGGACATGCTGTAATGGAACTGGCTGAAACAGTCTCTGCTTCTACACACCCTAAAGGAAAACCCGGGAAATGCTGTGCCCAGCATGGTGCCCCTGATGGGGACACAGGTGAAGCCCGGGACAGTGCTGACACCAGGCTTCCCTCCCTTTCCCTCAGAGCAGGGCCAGGCCTGAGCAGTCCCTGGATTATGGGCACAGAAAGGCCAGGAAGCGGACCTCTGGGCTCCCAGAGAGTGCTGATGGCATAAATGGCCTTGGTGGCTGCCCCTGGGTGCAGTCACTGCCGAGCAGATGGCTCACTGCTGGTCCTGCCTTCAGGTGAAAACGTCAGGTGTCTTTGATGTGAGGACTATGCCTAGCTAGACTAGTGACATTCGTGGAAGAGTAGTGGCTGAGGCTGGTAACCGAATCGCTTTTATTTATCTTCTTTGGGGGGCGGCATCCTTGCTTCTTATTTTACGTTTAGGTCTCCCACTGGAGGAGGTCACACCACTAACAGGGGTGCAGACAATCCTAGAAGCACGGGGATCCACACCTCACAAGGAGGAAGAGCTTTGCTTCTCCTGGGCACAGCCCTCTGTCTCCCAGGTCACCCGGGCCAGCGTCCTCCGGGGACCCTCCCTGCTGGAGGATCATCTGTCAAATCAGTTCTGCTTCCTCTAATCCCAGCTCTCTGGTTCAGCTCAGCTAAGAGGCTGCAAAAAAATGAATTATCTAATCAAAATAATTTGCTTCACTTTCTAGGCAGTCTTGTGTTCACTCTTCCCTTCCATTTGAGTATACCTGGGCCACAGCTTGGGCGATTAAATAGGGAAATGATCAATTACATCAGGCTATCTCCCCGGCTGGAGTCAACACCCCTTTCCCTCTACCTCCCCAGATCGCAAGGTGTGCAAAGACATCTGTGGGGTACAGTTGGTATTCGGGAGGGTGGCCCGGCCTCCTCTAAAATTGTGGGCTGCTTTTAATGCTAAAGCAGTGCTCAGGTCCACTGCAGCAAAGGGAAGGTCAGGCAGAGACGGGACAAGGGGCGTGGCCCTGACTGCCCTCCATGGTTCCCTCCCTCCTCAGTTGCTGAGCATTGGCCAGGGGTGGACAGCGATGGATGTGCTTGGAGCAAGGCCTAGGGAGGGCACTGCTGGCCACTGCTGGTTCGGGAGCAGCTCAGTACATTCCTGCCGTGAGCAGTGGCTACAGATCCATCCTTGGGCCTGCAAGGACAGGACAGGTTTCTCTTCATGTCAGACCCCTGCCTGCAAGGCCCAGAGAGTGGGTGCACATGCCCAGCCCTGGAGGTCCTGACCACCCGACTTTGCCTGGAGTTGGAGGAGGAGGAAGAAAGTTCATGAACTTCATAGGGGGACCCAGCTCAGCTTTGAACTGTCAGCACCTAGGCACCCACTCCTCACTCCCCTAATGCCACCTCCCAGTAGAGGTCCCCCCTCCTTGTGCACCTGCAGCCTGGAAAGCCCGTGTCTCCTACCGTCCTCTTCTCAGAGGGACAGCTAGGATGTAGATGGAGGCTCCCCAGCAAGGGCTGCCCCCTGCCATGCTCTGATATGTGGGATCAGACTCAGCTCTCGCCCAGCGGTGGGCATTGTGTGCTCCCGCTCTCCAGGGCCTGGCCTGTCCCTCTGTCCCTGCCTCTGTCCCTTGGGTGGGCAGCAGCTCCCGAGCCCTGCCAGAAGTCCCACCCACAGCCCGCCACCCCTCTGCACTCCTGTTCTTACCATTTGCCCTCCTGTCCATGTGCCCCAGACCACTGGCCCCCCTGACTCCCTCTTAGGGGGTACTCACTAAGCTGTGCTCCCTGAGTCCCACCTGAATCCCTGGGACAGCTGTCATAGTCCCCCACCTGCCACAGTCGGGAGCTTAGGAACTGTGTCTTAGTCACTGATTTTCATTGCCAGGATTTAATATCCAACACCCACAAATTAAAGGGGGAGCAGATTATATGGGCTCATGTTCTTTAGAGGTTTCTGTTCATAGTTGGCTGGTTCCAAGGCAACAATGACATGAAGGGAGGGAGGAAGGTGGCTCACGTCATGGCTGCCAGGAAACAGAATGCGAAGGGAGAGCTGGGAAGGGAGGGAAGTGTTTCCAGGTGGCCCACGGTAACCTGGCTTTTCCCACCCCTAATGGCAAGCCACCTTGCAAATGTCCCATCTCCACATGCTCTCAGGGGACATCTAGATGCAATGCACAATGGACTGTCTGTTCTTTGGAGCGGCACTGCTCCAGGACTAAGGGTGCCATGGGCTCAAAGACTCATTGGAAGTATGGGTGATGGATAGATGGTGGATGGATGGATGGATGGTGGGTAGATGGGTGGATGATGGATAGATAGTGAATGGATGGATGGATAGATGGTGGGTAGATGGATGGGTGATGGATAGATGGTGGATGGATGGATGGATGGATGGTGGGTAGATGGGTGGATGATGGATAGATAGTGAATGGATGGATGGATAAATGGTGGGTAGATGGATGGGTGATGGATAGATGGTGGATGGATGGGTGGATGGATGGTGGGTAGATGGGTGGGTGATGGATGGATGGATAGATGGATGGGTGATGGATAGATAGTGAATGGATGGATGGATAGATGGTGGGTAGATGGATGGGTGATGGATAGAGGGATAGATAGTGGATAAATAGATGCAGGATGGATAGATAGTGAATGGATGGATGGATAGATGGTGGATAGATAGATGGACGATGGATAGATAGTGGATGGATAGATGGATGAATGGTGGGTAGATGGGTAGGTGATGGATGGATGGATAGATGGTGGGTAGATGGATGGGTGATGGATAGATGGTGGATGGATGGATGGATGAATGGTGGGTAGATGGGCAGGTGATGGATGGATGGATAGATGGTGGGTAGATGGATGGATGATGGATACACAGTGAATGGCTGGGTGGATAGATGGTGGGTAGATGGATGGATGGATGGATACATGGTGGATGGTTGAAAGGATAGATGGGTGATGATGGGTGAATGAATGGCTGGTTGGATGGAAGGATGGATGACAGATGACGGATGATGGCTCATGACGGGTGTACGGAGGGATATATGATAGATAGGTGATAGAGAGAAAGAGGGAAGGAAGGAGACTGATCTACAAACATCCTTCTCGTGCTACCACTGGCTCAGGGGGACCTGATGACAGTTATGGGTCTTGCTCTTAAGCTCTGACCAGTCCCTCCCTGCATGCAATGTCCAGTGTGGGAGAGGACAGTGACTCTGGCAGGGTGGCCTCCTTTGAAGTGCACAGGGTTTGTGAGGAGAAAAATGAGCAAATAGCTGTTACAGCCAGGCCTTGAGTTCCACCAGGGAAGTCCATGCTGTGGATGGAGGACCACATGGGAGCTAAGGGATGTCCACTGAGTGCAGGTCCAGAGCCCAGCCAAGACACCAAGCCACGCAGACCTGGAAGGTGCCATCTCATCCGGTACCATTTTACAGTTCATGGGGGACAGTGACCTGCTCAGAGGGCACCAAGCCCTCAGAAAATTAAGACTTGCTCAGGGACCTGGGAAGGGTCAACAGGGACTTCCCCCCTCCCCCTTACAGGTTCAGAGCCCCCTGAACCCCAGTGATTCTGGGGTTGCTCAAACCGGGGAAGGAGCCTGCGCTTGGCTCTGTGTATCTCCCCGGGCGGGTGAGGAGGGCTCGGTGAGCTCGTGCTCACAAACTATGAGCCATTTCTGTCCCTCCCTGCGCTGTGCTCTCCTCGTCCCCCTTGGAGGCCGCCTCTATTCTCTCCTGCTCCTCCGTGAAAACCCCCAGCCCTCCTGCGGCAGCGGCAGCGCGGGGAGCTTTGATTCTCTGCTGAGAATCTGGGCCGCGGGCTCCAGAGCCACCCGGTTCCTCCTGGGAGGAGCGAGAGGAAAATCATTCCTAGGACTGTAGGTAATTAAGTCACTGCACAGCCGCGGAGCACACATTATATGATGATTAATCCTGGGGACAGGGAGGAGATTTTTCATCTTCAAAGTTCTCCTCGGCTCCTCATTAATCATCTCAACCCGGAGAGGGAAAAACTGATTTTCTTCCCGAGAGTGGGGAAACTGAGTCAGCTCTGCCCATCCCTACCCCGCCCTCTTGGCACAGAGTAGGAAACACCCTGGTCGGAGGGGCTTCCGTGCCCCCTCCCTACCCCGCTGGGCTCCTGTCCTCGAGGCTTCTACCAGCCTTCTCTGGGTATGTGAGCCGCAATCAATAAAAATGCTATTTTAAATAAAAGCAAACCCGCCCGGCTCTGCCTGGTGCAGGCTGCCTCCAACAGCCTTTTCCGCTCGCCTTTGTTCTCTTGCTTGGATACCTGCGCATTTGTGCCTTCGGCCTCCTCCTGTCTTACATTTTCTTAGCGAGCCGTTTAAGGGAAAGTGCTCCTTCCTCTTGGAGGCTCCCGTGCTCTGCACTCGATGCACTGCTGTAAATACGGCGGGCGGCGCATCCCGGTTTGCATTCAAATTGTCCTGGAAGTTTGAGGCTGTAAATAATACGCTCTTGGTGCCCAAGACAGAATTATTGTCACATTTTTTCCCCCAGTTCTTGGAGCAGGCAGTGAATTAAACTTTCTTTCACTGTCCCCACGCCACAGCCGATGTCCTTCTGTACCTGCCACCGAGGCTCAGAGGTGACCTGTGGGTTCCCGCGCTGTGTTTCGCACTAGGGTGAATGGTGTGGAGAACAGCTCTCCGCCGTGGCAGTGGGGCTGCTGCTTTGCTGAAATGCAGCTTCCCTTTGATGTTTTCTCTGACAATAAAAGGAATTTGCCTGCAAAGAGCAGAGGTTGTCATTTTACAAGCTGGGGAAACTGAGGCTGAGAGTGTCCTCGCATGGGGTCCACAGTCTGCTCTGGGCTGGGGGCCTTGCGCTGCCCCTGGCTGGGGGTTTCTCCTCAGGGTCTAGCAGAGCTGTCCCCTAACCTTTCCCCAAATACGCTGTGGTCCTGCATCCCGGCTGATGGCCCCGCCTGACCTGGGCATCTCTGCTTCCCATCTCCTACCCGCAGAGGGGATGAATCAGGCCGAGGGAGGACAGGTAACCCTTCTGGAGAGCTCACCATAGTGCACAGGGCTGGCCAGGCTGGCTTCTTGCCACACAGGTGGCCACCTGACAGGAGGGGTAGAGAGCCGGGAAGGACAGTGGGAACCCTGCCCCACATCCGGCCCTTAGGTGCTCTTCTCACCCGGAGCCGCCAGGCCTGGCCTCTTCTCAGGAGGGCGACGGCCCAGCCCTACAGTCCCTCCCAGGTCTCCCCAAGCATGTGAGACCTCCATTCTAATTCTAACTGGGCCAGGGTCCTCAGGGGCTTTTCCAAATGGGGCAAGTGGGCGTTGCCATTTATGAGGCACAAGCAGGAAATGGAAAGACAGAGTCCCTGTCCCAGAGGGCTACACAAGGACCCGGGTCTATGAAGCCCATGGGCACTGGGTCTCAGCAGCTGCCCCGGGCTGGGGAGTCACCCGGCTGGGCTGCAGACTCAGCCTCCATGGCCTCGCTCAGCTCTTGGCTCCACCAGTGACTTCTGTGTCCCGTCGCCCCTTTCCCATCCTATCTCCTCTGCAGGCTGCGAGGACGGGACAGGAGGACAGGAGGACAGGAGAGAAGCCACCAGCTGCCAAGCACCGGCCATCACAGCCGCTGCCTCGCATGCTGCATGCTGGCTTCAGGTGTGTGCCTGGCGCTGCCTCCACCTCCACCTTTGTCCCGGGGCTGATTTATTTCAGAGGCTGCCATGTTCTATCCACCGTGCTGGCGGGATCTGCTGGAGAATGAGGCCCAGCCCTGGTGTGCAAGGGACCTGCGGGCAGGTGAGGAGCTCAGCTGAGCTCAGCCCAGCCTGTGTTCCCGCCCCTTTTAGAGGAGGACACTGAGGCCCAGAGATGCAGCGTGAAGCTGGGCCAGGCTCTGTCACCACATGACCTAGGTGGCCTCATCCTGGGTGGATTCAGGGCTCTGAGGAGCACCAACCCTCCCTTTCCTGTGCCCAGCTCTCAAATGGGGCGCCCCTGTCCATGCCTAAAGCCCCACCTCGGCACCCTTTGCTGGCCTGCACCGCTCTCTACCACGGCCTGTTCTCAGGGCTCCCTCGCTGTGTATCGGTGGGTGGAGAAAGGTGGTGAGCGGGGCTGCAGGGGAGGGAGAGAGCGGAAGGACCCATGGTTTCGGCTGCCCACCTGGACACTGCTGCCTGACGTCATTAGGCTGCCTGGCCTGGCCCTGGCCTTGACCTGTCGTGTCTCAGCCTGGACCTGGGGATCCCTCCCCGGACCTGCTCCCTCCCTGATGTGGAGGCCCTCCTTGCAAGAAGGGGAAACCAAGGAATGGATTGAGAAAGACCATTTAGCTGGATACAGATGAGACTTAGGCTCCTTTCTGCCAGGAGCCTTCAATCCACATCTTCCTGGGGGCAGAGTTGCAGGTGGCCTTGGAGTGGACCATGGGTGGTGGACTGAGAGTGGAGAGCAGAAGTGGACCCCTCACCTCTGCCCATACTGTGATGCTGACCGAGGCCTGGCCCCAAGTCATGCCCTCGAACTTGGCTCCTGCACTGCGCCAGGGACTGGCCCTGAGCCTGAGATCACAGGCGGCCTCGTGGCAGTGGCTGAAAAGCAGAGGAGCCAGGTGCAGTGTGCAGCACCCCCCGCCCCTCCTTCCCTCGGCCTCCCACTCTGCGGGCACTGCTGTCCTCTTGGCGCTGCAGACAGGGCCACAAGCTGGGTTGTGGCGGCTACTCTGGAAGTCACTGCTTCATCTCCCCAAAAGTTGGGGTGACATTTCCTGGTCACCTACCCAGAGCTGAGTCTACTCCAGTCTCAGTCCCACAGCAGCCCGAGCCCGGCTGCAGAGGTCCCGCTGGGACCAGCCAGCACCGCCTTCCGGGCCTGCAGCCCCCTGTGGGCATTAAAATGCCCCAGCTCTGCCACGGGACAGCATGGAAATGTGGCCTTAGCCATTCCGGGCCTTGAGTGTTCTCACGCCCCTTCTCTTGGCCTCCACGTCTTTCTCCCCTTCACTTCTTTGGGTCCTGGTCACATCCCCTCAGGGCCACGGGGTGGGCAGAGTGGCCACATGGCGCCCCCAGCCCACAGGCCAGGTCTGAGCTCCAGCCAGGGATGCCCTGCCATCTGCCTGGGAGGACCACAGGGACAGATGGCTGTGCTGTTCCAGGCTACTGGGCCTGAAGGGATACAGCGATGACACCCACCCACGTGTGCTGGGCAGACTGTGGCTTCTGACCGGCTCAGTGCTCTCCCCAGCCAGGGATGCAGGAAGACAGGGTGGAGCACTCCAGCTCGGCTGGCCTCAGGGAGCACAGCACCGTCCTCCTGGCCCCAAGGCCCAACAGAAGCCACCTGCCTTGGCCTGGGGACTCTGGGCGCAGCCTGGGCCAGGCGGAGGCTGTTGCCCTCTCGGAAGGTACTAGGGCCTCTTGCTGTCTGAAGGAGCCCCCGTCACCTCGCACACCACTCTCAGAGACCACCACTGTTAGGGTCTCAGACGCTGCCCCCTGCCTTCCTCCCACGTGTGCTGGGCCCCACCCTCCGCCTGTGACTCTGGACCTCAGAGCTGGTGCCTTCTCCCCCATCAGTGACTTTGCTTCTCTCTTGGGCTCTTGTGCCTACCATAATCCCTGCTCATCACCACTGCAGCCGGCAGGCCTGGCGACCTCCTGCACAGCTGGGCTGCACCCTCCCAGCCCCTTTCCCACGATGCCCCAGGTACGCCTCAACTGGCCGGCCACGCTGCCTACTGTGTGGTGGGGAACATAGCTCCACCTTGGGTGAGGCTGACCTGTGGCAGGGACTGGGTGGCCCCTGTCTGCACCTCTTGGTCATGCAGAGAGGACAGGCCCAGCCAGTGGACACTTTCCTGGAGAATGCCCCTGGTCTGCCTCTTACCTGTGCAGAGCAAAATGCTGGCAACAGGAGCTGTCACCTCCTGTGTCACATGGGGCCTCCTCTCCTAATCATGCCTAGCCCTGCTGTGGAGTGCACACAAGGACAGCAAACAGCTCGGGCAGCGTGGACGGGTCTCCAGAGGACCACTGGAAACAGAAGAAGCTGGATGCAAAGTTACCATGCGATCCTGTTCATGTGGTTTCCAGCAACAGGCAATGCCAGGGGTGGCGGCGGCTCTGAGAAGCCCGGGTGCTGGGGGAGGGCTCAGGAGGGGCTCCAGGGAGCCCCCCTTTCTTTTTTGCCAGCCTGGAAATGGACCCAGGACTTTATGCATGCTGGGCTGAGGCTCATCACCGAGCTACGTGCCCTCCCCGGGACTTGGCAGGGTGACGGAAATGCTGTATAACACAGGAGCTGCAGAGTGCTGATTACACAGGTAGTGAATGATTTCCTGCGAATATTTGTTAAGATCCATTTTATTGCTCTAACTTGGATCTCAGGCAAGAAAGGCGAGGGAACGGATGCTATGAACACGGTCTCTGCCTGCGCCTGGGCCTCCTGCCTCGGCTGCCCGCCCCTCGGTGTCCCCGAGGCCCTTCTCAGATGCAGCCTGCTCTGCCCAGCACCGCCGGGCACAGGTCCCGTGAGGCTGGGGGAGATGGAGCTCTGTCCTGAGTGTGATGGTTTTACAATGACTTTATTGAGATATAATTCACATCTCGTAAAATTTACCCATTTGGAAGGTACAATTCAGTGCTTTTTAGTGTGTCCACCGAGCTGGGCGCCATCAACACTCTAATTCGAGAGCTGTTTCCTCCTCCCCCGGCAGGAGGCTGAGCATTATTCCCTGCATGAACTCGCTTCTCCACTGAGCACAGCGTTCGGGGTTTATCTACATCGTGGAACCGAATAACGTTGCGGACTTTTTCGTTGCCAGATGATAGTCCGCAGTATGTGGGCGACACATTTTATTCATCTGCTGATAGACATTTGATGTCTTTCCTTTTGTTGCTTACGAGTAATGCTGCTGTAAATGTTCCCCTTCAGGTTTTTATGTGAAAACGTGTTTTTGGTTCTCTTGGATCCCTGAGGATGCAACCGGCTGGGTTCTATCAACACCATCTCGCACTGCCCCGCTCAGGTTCGATGGTTCTAATCTCCCCACGTCCTTGCTGTTACCCGGCTTTGTGACGACAGCCAGCCTTGAGGCTTTACTAATCCTTGCGGCTTTTCTCACTGGGGTTTTCATTCGCTTTTCCCTGGCCAGCAAACCCAGCCGAGCCTCCCTTCGTGTCCTCGCGGCCCATCTGTGTATCTTCTTTGGAGAAATGTTTATTCAAGACCTCTTCCTTTTCTGAAAAAGAAAAATTCGTTCTTTTGTCGCTGAGCAGAAAGAATGCTTTATATGGTCTAGATATAAATTCAATATCAGATGTCACATTTGCAGGGATTTTTCTCCCATCCTGTCGGTTATCTTGTCACTTTCTTTTTTCTGAAGAATTTTTTAATTTTAATGAAGTCCAACTTACCCATTTTCTCCCTTCTCCTTGTGCTTTTAATGTCACATTAAAGAAATCATTGCCTGATTTTTCTAAGAGTTTTATCGTTTTAATTCTTACATTCATGGCTTTGATCCATCTTGAGGAAATTTTTATAAGTGGGTCATTTTTGGATACGACTGTGGACAACCAGTCATCCCAGCGCCACTGGCTGAGGACTTCGCGTATTTTAGCGCCCTGATTGCAGGTCAGCGGACCATGCTGTGTGGTGTGCTGCTGTCCTCGCGGTCCTGCCCCATGGTCCCTGCATTTGTCCTCAGGACAGTGCCCTGTCTTTGCGTGGCTTCCCAGCAGGTTTTGGAATAGAGACGCGTGTGCCTCCGACTTTGTTCTTATTTTTCAAAAGTGTGTCAGCTATTCTGGATCCCTTTGAGTTTCTATGCGAATTTTAGGATCAGCTCATCTAACAAAAAAAATCAGCTAGACATTCAAGAGGGATCACATTGGCCCTGTGGGTGCCTGAGGTGTACCCCGCAACTCATCCCCTCGAGAATGCTGGGTCTCTCCATTTCACTAGATTGTTTTGAACTCCTGTCAACAATGGTTTGTAGCTTTCAGGGCACAGGTCTGGAAGTTCTTTTGCTCAGTTTATCCTCAGGCAGGTATTTTATTTGTCTGTTTCCATCAGTGGAATTATTTTCATAATTTCATTTTTGGATCATCTATTACAAGGATATAGAAGTAGGAAAGAGTTTTATATATTGAGCTTATATCCTGCTGCTTAACACATTTATTTGCTAAGTGGATTTTGGGGGAGGACCATGCCTCTTACAAATTGAGATGATCTACCTTTTCCTATCTGGACACCATTTGCTTCTTTTTCTCACCTAATTGTTCTGGCTTGACCCCTCTACTCAATCTCGAATAGAAGCAGCTGAGGACTTCCTGGACTTGGGCCTGGTCTTGGATGGAAAGTGTCAGCCCTTCTGCTTTGAGCATAAATTTAAGTAGGCACGGGCGCTGTGATTCTTACGGCTCTCTCAGCAACCCTTGAGTAACCGCGAATGCTCAGAATCCCTACTCTTGCTCTGTCTCCTCCAGCTCCATCCTCCATCCTCTGAGCTTACTCTTTCAGGGTGCTGAACAAAACCTACCTGCTCCTTCCTGATTAGCTCCTAACTCATCAGCTAATGTGGGATTCTCAGGACCAAACGGTGGCGCCTCATGCCCAAGCCTCCTAGGCACATAACCTCTAGACCAGCAGTCAAATGAAACCTCAAGGCAGCCAAGGAGCAGGTGCAGGAAGTGCAGAGTTGCTTCCTCTGGGACCTGCAACTGTCAGGCACTCCAGAATGCTGTCAGGTGTGTGTGTGGGGTGCAGGATAAAATAGGGTACATTCTGATTTAGCAACCACCAAGTATGGGGAGAAAGGAAGGCTGGGGGCAACATAGACTTGGCAGAGGTTTTACTAAAACACTTGCAGAGCGCATTTACTTGATAAATGTGCACTGAGCACCAACCATGTGTCTGGCACTGGGGAGAAAGACTGGAGGGGACAGCGGGAAGCTCTGCCTTTGGTGCCTGCACCTAGATGGCCAGAGAGCTGCTTCTGTGGCCCAGTAGGGTCTGAGGAAGAAGTGGTTGGTACTTGTCATCTGGATCAGGCGTCACAGACTTCTCCCAGCTGATTGAGGGTGGCCGGAGAACTTGCATAGGGAGGGACTCTGCCATGTGCCCATGAATGCCCAGTCTGTGCCCAGGACCCATGCTGGAGAGCAGAGGAGAGCCAACTGGTTAGATAGAAGAAAAGAGATGCCACTGTGACCCTTGTCCATCCTCTGTGTGGCTCTGGATCTGGGAATGGAGTTAAACAATCCCTCAGATTCACGCCACTCTATTAATTACAGGGCTGTCCTGTAGAGCATTAATAACACAGATGTACTGTCCTGTTGAGTTATGAATGAAACTAATCCGGGTCAGCGTGAGAGGCTGGACTTGTCTGGCGATGGGTCCTGCAAGGTGATTGTTCCAAGCTCCCAAGGAGCTGTCCCTGCAGATGTAGCCAACAGGGTAGGCTGCAGCCTCTGTCCTCTGCCCTGGGCAGCTGGTCCTAGTGCAGCCAGACTGCTGATCAGCCGGCTGTGCCGTGCTTCTCTTTGACCTTTGTGTAGAAGGAGCTACACTCCATGTTTTAGGCCACTTGTGCCATGTTGAGACACCTTCTCCTTTTAAAACTTCAAAGAACCACTAGAAAAATAAAAGTCTATCAGCTTTCTTCTTGAGGCGCTGTTTTTCCTGACATAGGTTAAAAATTTAAAACAGGACAGCAGGAAACCTTCCATCTCTCTGTCTCTGTCTCTGTCTCTGTCTCTGTCTCTCTCTCTCTCTCTCTCTCTCTGTGTGTGTGTGTGTGTGTGTTATGTGCCTGTATATCTATATGTGACTGTGCTAGTGCCATGAACCCACTCCCAGGGTACCCAACCCTCTAGAGATAAGGGCAGAGTCTACATTCTGAAGGGGACAGTCAGTTTCTATGAAGGTCAAGGGTGTCCTCATGTGACTCTTCCACTGGGAAGTCTAGCCAGCCTAGGAGACAGTGGCATTGTTCTGGAGACCTGCATGCCATTGAGGGCTCTTTGTCACCTGGGGAGCTGTGGTACAGGTCTCACTGGACAGATCTCTGGATCAGGTTCTGATCAGAGAGGCAGATACTGGGTAACACAGAAATATACTCACGCGATGCCTTGCAAGAGTCACCTGCTGTGTAGCATGGTGGCTGCAGATTATAGAGGATCCTGTTTTGGTGCCTGCTGCCATCACCTGGACAAGCAGGCCAGGTGGTTAGGGCAGAGAACTGCAAATCATGTGGGAATGCAGGGACCACTGGGATACTTCAAGGACAAGTGGCCCCATCACTGCAGTCTCACTGCCCTGACACCAGTTGTAATGCTAGAGAAGCATAGACTTTCAACAGGGAACCACACAGCACCCTCCCCAGAGTCAGAGATGCTTTGGAGGACATGGATTAGAATTGCTGTGGGGCCCGACTGCTACCATGGGGACACAATATGTGCAAAGACAGGCCTCTGTGTTCTGCTCCCAACCACTGAACATGGATGCAACTGGCTGCTGTCTTCTTCCCACCCCATACCCCAGAGCCTTCACAAAGCCACAGTGCTACACACAGTGACTCCTGGCCCAGATGGCCCAGGTCATGTAGGAGAGGGACTCTGAGCAGTAGTACATACTTGGATGGGTTGACAGGATATAAATCCAGCACAGTCCACCCCTTGCCCACCTGGTGTACATACATGGCTCATTTAAACAAACTGTATCCAAATAAACAGAAACCTCATAAACCCAAGACTACATCACAAGTACTAGCTTGCTTTAACCCCTAGTAACTTAGTACTTGTTTTGAATATAAAAGGTGCATGGTTGATAAGTCTTCATGAGTCTATCTTGTCTTTCAGAAAAGAAACAAGTCAGTGTCAAGGAATGCATACTTTTAAACTCTGTTTTCTATTTATTTAGAAGTTAGTATTTTTTTCAGTTGGGAATATATTTCAAAAGAACTTTCACTTCTGCTTAGGCCTTTTTTGGGGGAGGTTTTTTCATAGTGTAATTCCATGTAAGAGACTATCTAAAAGTTTGTCTTTAGTCCACAGGAAGATTTTATTATCTGGACTTGGTCAAATGAAGGATGTAAATTTTCCCTGCCTTCTTGTTATAACAGATAAAAGCACGGGAAGGACAATCCTTGAAGTCCTGTAACGCTGGTCACTTCAATCTCTTGTTCCTGGTTTAAATTATTAGTGTATTTACTTCTCTACAGGAAGCTGCAATGAAGGCACCCTTGTACTTTGCTTTTAACTTTGTTCCGTTATTTGGATGTCAACAACTTCCCTAAAAAGCACCAATATGTTAAGTTCTAATGTCACAATCCCAGTCTGTGTTACCCATTTTTAATCCTGTTTTCAGTTTCTGAGTATACAGCATTATTTTTTAATAAAGAATTATGGAGGAAAAAAAGACAAGGGTAAAATCCCTGCTTTTGCCTGATGTGATGCACTATCCTCCCGAAACTGAAAGCATGTGGACCCTCTTCCCAGAAGGGGTTGGGAAGGCCTTCTCCATCCGTGGGTGTGTGCATTCTTCATCCAGCGAGTCTTACTTCCCTGTCCATATTCTGTGTCCTAAAGCTCAAGTGCATTAACTCTCTGTGGCTGTGTGACAGATTATCCCAAAGATGAGATATGAAAATAGTCACCATGCATCATTTCTTTACTCCTCTGGACAGGAGTCTCATGCAGCTGTGTTGGGTACTTGTGGTTCCAAGTCCCCCCACCCAGGCTGTGATGAATGTTCCAGCTGGGGCTCCAGTCACCTCCGGACACTGGACTAAAGGGGACCCATTTTCAAGCTCACACACTTTGCTGGCTTGGGTCATTCTGCTTCTTGCTACATGAGCTCCCCCATACCTTCTAGGGCTGCATGTGGCAGTGGCAGCTGCTTCTCTAGGGCCAAGGCTGCAGAGCAGAGATGAAGCAAGTGAGTAAGAAGGGATGAGCAAAAGAGAAGGCAGAGTATTTTTATAACCCAACCTGCAGCTTGTCAATGACAAGCCACTCTTTTGCCACGTGTCATCCATTCATTGGGAGTGTAGCATTCACTGGAAGGATCTTATGAGGCTGTGATGCCAAAAGAGGGGCTAGGGCCATCTCAGAGGCTGCCCACCCACTGAGAGAGCAGATCACCTCCAGCTCCATGTGGGAAATGGAAGAGCAGAGGATGAAAAGCAATGGCTAACATGTGCACAAACATGCCCAGGCCTGAGTAAGGAGCAGAGGCCCATGACTGTGGCTCTGCTGCACAACTGTGGCTGGGACTGTAACTGAACCATACTCCTCATGTATTCAGCAAGTCTTACAGCTGTCCAGGGGTCCTTGCCTTGTGTGTTCCCTGCCTCCCCAGTCACCTTGATTCTGGGGAGCAATGCACCTTAGCAAGAGAGAAGAGGGCCACTCCCCTTCCCTGGGCCTTGGGGAACAGAAGAGAGGGCTGCATCCAGGCTGTAGCCACAAAGCCTGAGGAAAACCATCACGTCCATCCATCCCTCAGGTGACGGTGTTGCTCTTTAGCATGCAGAGGGGACACATCATTAAGGCCCATGTAGCTGCAGGGATTAGCATTTCGACTCCAGAAGCCAGGGTCTTAATTAATAATTAGGCCTTTTCTTCAGAGCTGTGCTATACAAGCAGGGCAGGGTGACCTTTCTGCCGTATGTCATGGTGACAGTCTGTCTGGCTTACTGATACACTGAGGGCTCTGTCAATAGGACTTGGATAAGAGACACATTAAGGGGCTGCTCCCTGCCCTGCTCCTCCTGGTATCACGTGGTTATGGGGCTCTGCAGGCCCCAGCTTCCCACCTTACCCCACTCCTCCCATTGCAACCCTCCAGAGTTCAGGAAATGGCATGCTTTGGGCTTT
This sequence comes from Hydrochoerus hydrochaeris, assembly GCA_004027455.1. Lineage (NCBI taxonomy): Eukaryota > Metazoa > Chordata > Mammalia > Rodentia > Hydrochaeridae > Hydrochoerus > Hydrochoerus hydrochaeris. The sequence continues at coordinate 108,857 of PVLA01006749.1, forward strand.
TCCTAGTCTTATTAAAAGGACCTCTCTGGGCTTCTGCTAATGGGAGAGGCAGGGACAGGGCATCTAGCTGCAATACTTTGCTGGATTCCAGGGGGGGAGCACATCCTGGAGTCCTTACTGTTGCCAGATGCCCAGAAGCCGCAGCTCTACTGCCACTTCAGCTAATTGTCCCCATGTACAATATTATGGTTTGTGTCTAAATGTCCCCACAAAGCCTCATGCAATTATGGGGGCAGGGTTCTAGAATTTGTCACTGATTCATGGTTCAATGCTGGGATATGGGTGTGAGTGCTACACCCATCCTAGGGTGGGTAGTCCTCTCTCGTGATCCTCCCCTTTTTGGCGCTTTTTACTTTCTTCTGCCACCATGCCATGCCACTGCCTTGAGCAATCTATCTTCTGCCACCATGAACTGTTGCCCTCTGCCATGGGTCTGCCTTGGACCCAGCAGATTATGGACTGAAACTTCTGCAAACTGTTAGAAAAATATACCTTTCTTTCCTTGATTTTGAGCATCAGGTATTTTGTCTCAACAATGAGAGAAATGAGAGTTTAGTACCAGAGAAGTGGGGTCATTGCTGTGACTATATCTTACAATGTGATTCAGGAGCTTTTGGGAATGGCTTGTGGGAGGAGTTGTAGCCTGAAAGAGTAGACCTGGAACACTTTAGGCTGTTCTGCATGAGAGATTCTGCTCAGAGCTCAGAGGAGTGGAAAGCTAAGAGAAATCCTGGTGGTAAAGTCCAGGCTCAGGAGGTTTCTGTTGGGAAGAAGGACTGCATTGGCTGTTGGAGTTCAAACAGTGTGTACTGTGGATTGCTGGAAAGTTTGTCTGCATTTTACTCATGTTCAGAGATGTTGCCTAGCATTGACATTAAGGATGGTGGACTAATTAATCTAGCAAAAAAAATTTTCAAGACAGTTGCATGTTGAGGCAGTGGCATGGCTATTTCTGGGGGCTTTTAGCCAGATTTATGTTGAGGATCAAGAGCAAAGAGCCCAGCAGGATGATTTAAAGCATTGTAAGTTTGGCCAGAAGGAAGCTCCAGTAAGATTATGGACTGTAAAGAAAGAGCTGAGGAGATCTCAATTGCTGAGAAGAAACAGAAGAATAGAAAAATGGCTCAAGGGCATCACAAGAAGCAGCAAGTCTTTACCCTTTACAGCTTCAAGACTGCAAAAGTGAAAGACTTTGCTTTCAAGAGAAAGCTGCAGAGCGCCATGTTCCAGAATGGTGGCAGAGAGCATGGCAGGCTCCAAAATGACAGCAGCCTAGAGAATTTGTTCCTTGGAATTGGATTCAGAGTGCCCAACAATTCAGGCACTTCACCCCTACAACCAAGAGGGAAGGAAGCCTGGCTACTGCTCCAGCTGGCAGCAGATCTTGGCATCATCCATGTGGTGCTGGTTTTAAGCGCATGCAGAATGCAAGGGTTTTGAGATTAAAAGGCTTCCACCCAGGTTTCAGAAGAAGACGTGAGAGACCAGGCAGTGTGCCCCAGAGAGGGCAATGTGTGAAGCTGTGAGTGTAAAGCCAAAGGTCCTGTGAAGACCGCAGAAGTTTGGAGAAATTAGGAATGTGAATCATCTAAGGCAAGCTGCAAGAAGGGAGCAAAGTGGGTCTAAGAGAGAAGCCCTGTGAGTGAGAGCCAGCAGATGTGCTGTAGGGGCAGAGTCATGCAAGACTTTTGGAGTTCATAACATTTTACAGATTGCTTCAGATATTCCACATGGAACTCCAGGACTCCATATTTACCCTGCTAGATTTTGGACTTGCTTTGGTCCCAATCCTTTGTATCCCCCTGTTTGTACCCTTTGGAATGGTAATGTTTATCTTGTGCCACTGAATGTCAAAAGTGGTGAACTTTCATTTTACAGGGGCTCACAGCTAAATTTGCCTTAAATCTCAGAGGTGGCTTTGGATTTGGACTTTTCAGCAATGCTGCTAGGACTTTGGCAACTCTTGGAGCTGGACTAAATGCCTTTTGCATAAGGAAGTGCATGAGTCTTGAGGAGGGCAGAGAAGGAAAGCTATGGCTGTGTCTGGATGTCCTCCCAAAGCCTCATGCAGTCATGGGGACAGACTTCTAGAATTTGTCACTGATTCATGGTCCATTGCTGTGATTATGGGTGTGAGTGCTACACCCAAATGGGTATGGCCTACATACAATGTAAAGGACAGAAAGAGTCTTCTCTCATGCTCCTCTTATTGCTTTTGCTGTCTTCTGCCACCATGAATTGTTGCCCTCTTCCATGAGCCACCCTGCCTTGGAGCTGATTATGGAATAGAATCTCCACAAACTGTGAGCTAAATAAACCTTTCCTTCTTTCATTTGGGCATCAGGTATTTTGTCTTGGCAAGGAGAAAAGAGTAACCAACACATACAGGAAGACCATGTAAATTTCCAGCTGGCCTTACATTGCAACTGACTCTCCCAATCTCCTGGTATCCTAAGAGAATAGGAGAAGCTAAGCACAGCTGTGACCAGTGTCACCAGAGATTGGTAGCCAAGCTGGAGCCATGACCGGGACTCTTCATTTCTGGAGCTCAAAATAAAATGCTGGTGGGGGCCAGCACATACCTACAAAGGTGCCCAGTGAGCTTCTTTCAGAGCTTGTCTTTTGTGATGATCTTCAAAGTTCACAGTGCCTAGTACCCAACTGGATCCTGCAGGTCCCATCTCCAATGGCACAGCCCCACTGTTTGCTGCTGCTCCTGAGTTCCTTGCCCTGAGACCAGTTCTCTCTGCTCCCAGGCCCACAGGCCCTTCAGGCCCTCCCAAGGCCACGTGTCCCCTCTTCTTCACTTCCTGGCCTTCTTTTTCTCTGCAGGGGATGCATGCTTGTAGCGTGCGGTGGGGGTGGGGAGCCTTGCAGGGGACTCTGGCCCTTGAACATGGGGCTCCCTTTCCTGGTCATGCTGTGAGTACCCAAGGACAGGTCTTGGGGACTTACCTGCCATCTGGCTCTCAAGGCTTCTCAGCACAGAGGAGGGACCCCTGAATTAGCTCTGGGCCAGTGGTGGGCAGCCATTGGTCTAGAAGCCCTCAGGGCAGTGATCTCAGCTTACTCCATGCCTCCTGGTCTGTGATCTCAGGGTACAGGGCAGAGCCCTTCCCAGGTGTCACCTGGTGGTCCTGGATGGATGGCAGGGGAGGGGCGGGGTACCCTCCTCAGGCTAACCCTAGCCCAGGGCCTCACAGTATCATGCAGATTTGCTCTCCTATCCAGCAACATAAACTTTAATTGGGCCATTTAAAGGCCACAAAAGCAAGCAATGCTGCCCTTAGGGAAACATCTGGTAATGCATGAGCATAAAGGTGACAATTAGCATGTATTGGTGTGAAACAGCAGGCCACAGATGCCTCCCACTGGCACTGGTGTCAGGCAAGGTATCCGAGAGTGCCCTTTTGGGGAGCTTTGGTTCTGCACCCTGGCCTGGTGACTGCTGGGATGAGGGTGACACACAGTGCACAGACTGCACTGTAGTCCCAGGGGCCACTCTCTCCCCCTCTGCCTGGTGTGCAGTGGTCAGGACTCTTCCACCTGTCCTGGGGCCTCCAGGGATGAAGAAGCAGAGGCGGGGACAATGACAGCACTGTCAGCTATTATGGGGCCAGTGCACTGGCTGCTATCTGTATCTGAGGTGGCAATGGTTTCTGATGGAGAAACTGAGGCCCAGGGAGGCTAGGAACTTTTTCTGGACCATTCAGAAGGAGGCTGAGACAGCCCAGCCCCAGCCCTCAGTCTTCTCTATTCCAAGGAACTAGTACCCAGTGCAGGGTGGTGCTGCTGGCTTGGTTGTTCACCTGTTGTGTAAATCCTCATCAACACAGGGTTCACACACTCGTGCATACTCAAATGCGCACACACTCACGTGTATCTATCCTTGTAGCTCACCACAGGGCAAGACTTCCCACCAAGTCACCCGAAATAAAGTGAGCACCATCTTACACACGGCTCCAGGGAGCAGGAAGCCCTGCTCCACATGAGAAGTCACTGCCTTGCAGGGCTGGAGGTTCGTGATGAAGCAAAACACTCTGGCGTCTCAGTGGTGTAGAAATAAAATAGCTAAAAATGGGATCCAGAGCAGCTAATGAGGGCAAAGCAGCAGGGTTTTTGGAACAGAATGGGGGTCACAGGGGGGTGCTGATGTGGAGCAAGGGACACCCACACAGAGAGATACCCAGAGGGTCACTTGTGGGGGGCTATGGCAAGAGCAAGTTGACTGGATTTCGGGCCAGGAAGCTCCCTGCTCCTCAGGGACCTTGGTTCTGATGCTACAAGGTATTCAGGGGCCTGGTGCAGCCACTACCCAGCTTCCGGGATGGGCGGTCTTGTTTAAATTTAGCCACCGCCACAAAGACACTGTCTCTGAATACTGTCACCTTCCAAGGCAGCAGGGTTGGGGCGCTGACATGGGATGTGGTGATGCAGTAGAACACACACGCTCGGCTTAGCCGGCCTCTGCTCACTTGCGGTCCCCTGCTGCTGTTTGTTCCCACGCTCCAGCCACCAGCACCTGCCATGTACTCAGCTGGGCCACGATGCGGCCACCAGGAGCCCAGCACCCAGGGGAGGAAGGCAGGCCAGCAGGACCAGGAACAGCACGGGGGGCACAGGCCTCCACAGGGCGGGGGTTAAAGCTGCCTTAACCCTGCCTGTGGGCAGTGTGGACCAGACGCCGCCCCCTGCCCCGGGGCTGGCAGAGGGTGAATAGTTCTTTGAGATTTCATTTTTAAAATACAGAGTTCCAGGAGGAAAGAGCGCTGAGCAGAACCATTCAGGAGGTTCCCATTGCCTGACAGGAAAAAAAAGTAGGGCAGGGCCAGTTCCAGATGCCATTGCTGGGGTGACGAGGTGCTGACCAAAGCTCTCTCCACCTCTGGCTCTGTGCACCCCTCTGTCTCTTCACCCACCCATGCAGAGACCCCCACAGCCTGTTTTTTGGGGTGCTAAGCAGGCAGAAATGGGCAGGGAAACGTAAGAATGAAGTGAAAGGGGCAGAAAGGTGGCACCCTCTCCATGGGAGCTGCATGGAGCTGTCACCAACGGTCAGGGGACAGGAAACAGGAAGTGCAGCCCTAGTCCTGGTAAGCGAGGCTGAGGCGGACTGCATAATCCCTCCTCTGAGCCCCTGCTTGTCCCAGCAAAGTGGCGGATGCTCCTCCAGGTGGGAGGATGTAACCAGCCTCCTCCCTGCGGGTTCTTGTCCTGAAAATCGCAGATCTTGCCACAGAGATGGAAGTGACAGGAGGAGGAAGAGCAGAAAGGTGGGGAGTGGACTGGGTGGGCTCATTAGAAGGACAAAGCGAAGACCTCAGGAGACCAGGGGCCAGAAGGATACGCAGGAAGCGGCTAGCAGCGGCCCCTTCTGCGGCACTCGTGTGCGAAGACGCCCATTTCCCGCTTCTCCCTGCGTCTGCCAGGCAGCCTGTCACAGCGGACAGACAGACTCCGTGGGTTCTGTCTTCCGCACTTAATTTCCTCGGAGGCAGATCTCACCTGGTCTTCAGTTTACTCAGTTTATTAGGTTTGTTCAGGCCCTGTCCCTTTCTCTCTTGGTCTCAAGGAGGAGGGAACCTAGCCGTGTGGCATCAGCTCAGGCTGGCCCTGCTTTCACCAGCAATGTCCCTGAGGAGGGACAGTGGCTGCATAAGGCTGGGCGGCTGTGACTCGAGGGGTCTGGGCCAGTCCCCGCCCCTGCTGATGTTGGCTCGTCCTTCCATGCACATCTGGATTTATTTCCTCCTCTGGCCTCTATGGGCTCTGCAGCTCTGATGCTGGGGACAGGTCTCGAGTGGAGCTTCCCTGATGCAAAAGCAATAATGACACCCCCAGTGCCAGACAGATACAAACACTGCCCCACATGCCCTAGACCTTGGAGGAGCCGTCTGAGCCCCTTGGCCCCACCCCGTCCTGCCTGGAGGAACTCGGTGGCTGCTCCCAGGGGAGAGACTCTCTGTCTTGTCATCGGTCCATGCAGAGCCCATGCCTGGAGAGGACAACAGAAAGCCAGTGTGCTGGGCACTGAGTGGGGGGGATGCAGCTGGGTGGGTGGCTGCAGCTCAACCCCTGCATGGCTCGCTGCTCACCCTGGCCCCAAACTGCAGGCTCAGCAACACGGCCCACGCGGATTAGTCCATCATCTGACTAATCAGGGGAGGAAGGGCTGTTTTCCATGGCTGGCTTCTCATATTTTAATTTTCCGCAGTTCTGAATTCTGGTCACTTTTCCTTAAAAGAAAAAAAAAAGCAGACATAATGGGGACAATTCTGCATTGCATCCATTCTCCTTCTCGGCTTTGAGGGGCCTTCCCGAAGAGCAAGGGTTTGCTGTTTAGTGGACAAGAACTGGACTGTAAGGGGCAAAAGGGTTTAGGTCTCTGCAGCTGGACACAGCTCCTCTGTCACCTCCTTCTTCCAGCTCAGAGAGGTGCAAAGGCCCCGGCGGGAACCCCCACAGCCCACCTCCTGATGCCGAGTCTCTGGAGGCCCCTGCTACATACACCGATGTGACACGAAGTCCTGATGCTTAATGGCTCTCACTGCTTCCTCTGGTTAAGCACAGTGAATGGGAGGTGGGTCTCACGTACCCAGAGAAACAGGAAATGCGGGCCAAGCCCAGGAGTGCAGGAGCCAATGACCCGCATCACAGGGGGTTCTGGTCTGCTCACTAGGTGCATTTTAGCTCAGCGCCTCGGGGACCAGCCAGGGCCAGAATGTGGCCGAGGGTTGTTGTCTGGGAAGGTGGAGGTGGACGGCACTGGGGTCCCTGCTCTACTCCACGCTGGGGACTGAGTGGCTGATGCTCAGGGCTGTGTCTACCTGACATCTCCTAGTACAGCTCAGAGAGGGAAGGGGAGCTGCCCAAGACTGCACAGCCAGTGAGCAGACCCTGCCAGCTGCTGTCCCCACAGCACCTGGGGGTGCAGGGCAGCCCCGGCGAAGCACTGTTGCTCGGTCCCTTCATGATGCCTAAAGCCTGGGACTGACTGTTCAGATTACCATGAGCCCAGGGCCTGGGGCCAGAGCAAGGCCCCGAGGGTGCGGGATGTCCTGCCTCTGTGAGGCCTGCCTGGCTCTGAGGAGTGCAACAGCCTCTGTGTTGCAAGAGGGACGCGGGTGCATGCGTGTGGAATGACTCATGTGGCAGTGCTAGGCAAGCTGAGTGCTCAAACCTCATCCCTAGGTGATGCAGGGTGCTGCTGCCAGGCGAGGAAGAGGACAGGGACCTTCATCACAGGGCAGCCCAGGCAACAAAGCCACAGGGCTGGGACCTGTCCTGGTTCCCAGCAGGAGAAGCTAACAGGGTCAGGGGCGGGCGGTGTGCTGGCAGGAAACTTGGGTGGCACTGACAAGTGGGAGGGGCAGTCACAGGCTGAACTGGGGAGGCTCTTGTGGGAACGGCAGTGATGGGGAGGGGCACCAGGCCACACCTTGCTCTTGTCCCTTGGAACAGGCTTACTGTCAGACCTGCAGCAGGCCACCTCCTCCAGCCCCCATGCCCAGGGCAGTGACCACCTTGCTGGTCCTCTGTCCTCTGGTGCACTGATGTCTGAGCCTGGGGCCTGGCTCCCGCGTGTAGCCTGGCTTTTCTGTGCCAGCCATCCGGAGCCTGCTGTCCCTTCTGTCAGACCTGTCCACATTTGGACTTGCAACTCCTGGGCTTCCGGATGGTCTCCTGCCTGCCCTTCGCTGGTAATTCCACCACAGGCTCTGGTCATCAGCAGATGGGCAGCCAAGAGGGTGCTGTGTGGCCTGGGATGCTGGTGCAAGCTGACACCTCGCTGCCCATAAAGCTCTGTTACCCATTGCCTGATGTCAGTTCGAATCTGTGACATCCTGGAGCTTTTAGGCACCCAGGTATCCCCAAAGTTTCCAGGTTTCCATGCCTGCAGGCACCCTGATTGTCCCCTTTCCCTCCTAATAGAGCTTGGGGGTCAGGGACAGCTGTATCACATTTACTGACAGCAGGTAGCATAGGAATGTATAAGTGACACACCGGATGTCTCCCTCCACTCCAGCAGGTGATGGTGACCACTGAACTCTAGGAGGACTAGTGTGGCACAGGCCCTGGCAGGGCTGCCCAATGCCTACACCTCCATCAACCTGCTTTTAATAATGAAGTGACACTAAGCCCCACACCGTATCTGTCTTATTAAATTAAAGTCAAGTTCCTCACGGAGACACTGAAAGTCAGCGGAGGTTTTGGCAGCTGTGTGTGAGCCGCGGAAAGTGTGGCTGGGTTCGGGTGCCCCAGGGTGGCACCTCGACCCCCTCCCCAGCCACCCTTCTCTGTAGCCCAGATCGCCTGACCTTCAGGAGGGGGAGCTGGCTGCGCTCTGAGGAGCAGCTCTGGTATTGACTCAGGAGCAGGGGTGGAATCATTCATCATTCAATTAACAGTGTCAGCAGAGCCATTATTTAAATGACCAGCTGCATGTGTAATCAATCTTTAATGAAACAATAATTGTGCTTCCCAGCCGGTGTGTGCCACTTCCCCGAGATCTCCTTGGGATGAATAATAGATGCGGTGGGTTCCACTGGCAAGGCAAGTGTCGGTGAGCTCCTTGCAGGAACATCTGGGCAGGGAGAATCCACGGTGCCCTGGAGCACAAGCCCATGCCAAGGCCTGCCCTGCTCTGCCACCCTAGCCATGCCGTGCAGGGCCGGGGCCCCTCTGGACAGAACCTGGCTCAGGAAGGTCTGTCCGTGTGACAGGTCAGGAGCACGGGGGCTGGACCGGGGGGCTGAGGAGCCGGACTCTGGCCACATCCTCTCTCCCTGGGGACTCCGATGAGGCCGCCAGTCTCTGAGCCTCGTTTTTCCTTGTTCGAAGGGTGGGGGGTGGGG